>JASPKP010007855.1:0-12256 GCA_030674155.1 Stramonita haemastoma | reverse complement strand
CCGGGCCCCGTGTGGTGAACCAAACAGCAGAACATCTTGCGCAACTTAAATCCTGTTCCGTTTTTCGTAAGAGTAGGCCCATCGGTGCCGGGGGAAAATATCATTAGAAACGCATACACACCGGGACAGGATTAAAAAAAAAACCGATAGTGCTTAAATTCATTACCCGATATAAAACAATAAATAAAATAAGACACACAGGAGACACACGAATTACCGGACACAAAGACTGACGATAGCAAAACAGCATGGAAAAGTCCGAAAATTACTTTGCTTCTTTTTTCGGGCTAGCATAATATATCCTTAATCAGCTCAGTCGTACTCTTTTGTGTATGTATTTTTTTGGGTGTTGTGTCTGCTGTCTGTATGTATGTAAAACACGTCTCCCAGGGGGACATAATCTTTAATATACCATCTTATGCCCTCTATGACCATCGCTTCTGCTGCTTGAATAACACTTTGGTGGTTTTGCTCTGGGGGTTTTTAAATAAAGGGACGACGGTTGCAAGGATCGATTGTGTTGCTGTACTGCTGCGCTGTGGCTGCGGATGTATACCACTTTTGCTTTTGGTTTGGTGTTGCTGTTACTGCTGCTACTACGTTGCTGCTGCTACTTTGCTGCTGCTGCTGCTGTACCACTTTTGTTTGCTACTGCTGTCCCTACTGTTGTTGGCGCTGTATTTTGCGCGCTGCTGCCCCAAAATTTTGCTGTGCTGCGCTTGCTGGTAGCTGTAATGTTCCATCCTTTTCCTTTCCCCTTCTCCTCCTTTCCCCCTCGCCTCGTAAAGAATATCTGCCACAACTTCAGCTCTACCTGCTTCTGCAAGCTAGGCCTCGGCCCCCCACTCTTCCTGTTGAGAGGGCCTGGCGCTGCTATTGTTATATTGTTAGTTTTTCTGCTGCTTGCTATTTTTTGTTTTTAAATGTTCCGCCGTCATTTTTCGCTCTGCTACTGTTCTGCCGTTACTGTTTTTTTTTTGTCAGTTTTTGCACGGTGGCCGCAATAACGAGTGCTTTAGACTGTTGATTTCAATCCCAGGGTTTAAAGAAGTCCGGGTTCGAATTTTTGGGCTGATGAATCAAATGGGGGGGGGGGGGTGGGGGGGGGGGGGGGGTTATGATCACCAAACAACTTTAAAGGGTGCAACTGCCCTGCCCCTAGGTAAAATTAAAAATACGCACGTTCAAAAGATTTTTTTAATTCAGTCACGTTAGCGGGGTTAGGGAAACACGAAAAAAAAAATATACATCCCAAAGTGGGAAATGTGCTAGCTACCTTTCAAATGTGCAAGAAAAAAGCTGTGAACAAAAACATCTCACCCCGCTCGCCGAGACAAAAAAAAAAAAAATGCAGCAACTTTACACGCTACTTTTGTTTCTGATTTTTGGCTTCTGCCATTTTTGCTAATTCTTTTGCTGCTATTGGCCGGCTGCTGATCTGGTTTGCTGTCTGATAGAAGGTTGCTTTTTCTCCCGTTGTTCTGTTATGCCTTGTGTTGCGGGAGCTTTTTCACTGCTGTTTTTCGGGGCTGCCCCTGTTGCTGTTCCCTGCGACTAAAACATTTTTTCCTTTTCGGTGCCGATGTTGCGTTGCTGATTTTTCTTTTGGGGGGTGCTATTGTTACTGCGCTGGGTATTCCTATTGTTGCACTGCTGGGGTTTATTCTGCGTTGCTACGAAGGCTGGTGTAGTTACAACTGATGCTATTTTATGTTGTTTCGTTCTTGTGCTGTACGTTGCGTTTTTTGGCGTACTAAAAACTGTCCACTGAATCTTTTTTGTTTTAGTGCTGTGGCTACTGGGTTGCCCCTTTGACTTTCACACTATTTTTTGATATTACAACTACCAGTCACATTCACAATCATTGATTAAAACTGCTAAAAGTGGGCAAAGGGCTATTTATTTTTAAAATTAACCCCCGGCAACTCCCCAACCCACTGTTACTGCTGCTGCTAAAAACTACCCCCAAACTCACACTAGTACTGCGCAATAATTTTCTACTACTTTCTACTACTCCCTTACTCCCTTACTACTTTTTCCCCTACTACTACTACTACACTACTAATTTAATTTTTTAAATATACTACTTTTTGGGACGACGAGGGACGACGACGACGCGACGACGGGGGGCCCGACTACTATTGGAGACTACGCTATAACGGTTTTTTTTTTACAAAAACCTACCTCCCAACAAATACTATTTCAAACACTACTCTGCTGCTGCTGTTTGTTTGTGCTGCGGGCTGCTGTCCCTGTTTGCGAAAAATTACGACTACATTTGTACTGCTCCCAATAACTACTACTCCTACTATACACTACTCCTAACAAACTTACTACTTAAACATTTAATTCAACTACTTAAAACTACTACTACTATCCCAACTCCATACCTTTATCCCCTTTTCAGGGGGCTTTTTGCCAAAAACTCTCTGCGTATTGTATAATATTAGCCCAACGAGCAGAAAATTAATGAGTCTTCGTCGGGCCCAGACTTTTTTCCCGGGCCCCGCGCGCCCACCCAACAAAACCCCACCACAAAACCCCACACAACACACAAACACACCCCAACCAAAAACCCCACAAAACACACCACCACAAAGGGGGCACAAAACCGTGTGGTCACTGACGAAACCCAAGACCCCCGGGGGACTGTTTTAAAACCCCGGACAATGAAAAGAAAACTAAACCACAAAACCAAATTAACTACCCCCTGTGTGCTGAGGGGGGATAAAATGGAAGGGGGGGGGGGGGGGGGGGGGGGGGGAGGGGGTTGGGGGGTTGATTTGGTGTGTGTAGGTTTGGGGCCCGGGGGGGAGGGGGGGGGGCTGGGGGTGGGGGCCCGGTAAGGTGAAAAAGTGGGGTTTTGTGGTGTGTTTCTGCGCAAACGTGCCACATGCCTCCCGCGCCCCATGCGCCGCGCGCCCGCGGTTGTATGTGCGCCCCAGTTGGGTGGGGTTTTTTTGGGGTTCTCGTGAGTTTTTTGCGTGAAAGGTGAACGGGGTACGCAAGCACTTTTTGGGGAGGGCCAAACGTTTTTGTATTTCCCTTAATTTTTTCAGGGGGGCCGGGGGGGGCTTTTTGGGTTGGGTCGGCCTGGGGGCCGGCCCTCCCGGGGCCCTCCCCTCCCCCACCCCCTTTCCCAAAAACCCCCTTTCTCTCTCTTGGGGGCTAGTTCCTTCTTTCCGGGGGCGGTGGGGCCCGTTTCTCCCCAAGCCCCGGCCCGGGCCCCCTTTTTTTTTCCATCCCCCCTTTCTTAAACCCCCCCCCCCCCGGGGGGGGGCCCCTTTTTTTTTCCCCCTTTCCCCCGGGGTTTTTTCCCCCAAAAAAAATTTAAAAAACCCCCCGGGGGTTTTTGGGGGGAAAAAGGGGGGGGGGGGCCCCCGGGGGAACCGGGGGGGGGGGGAAAAAAGGGGGGAATTTGGGGGGGAAGGGGGGGGGGGGGGCCCGGGGGGGGGGGGGGGGGCCCGGGGGGGAAAATTTCCCCGCAGGGGGGGGGCCCCCGGGGGGGTTTTTGGGGCCCCGGGGAAAGGGGGGGAAAAAAAATTTTTAAAAAAAACCCCGGGGGAACCTTGGGGGTTTAAATTAAAATTTTGGGGGGGGGGGCCCGGCCCCCCCCCCCCTTTTTTTTTTTTAACCCCCTCCCCCCCCCCCCCCCCCCTTTCCTCCCCCCACCCCCTTTTTTTCCCCCCCCCCCCCCCCCCCCCCCCCCCCCCCACTTTTTTTTTTCCCCCCCCCCAAAAAAAACCCCCCCCCCCCCCCCCCCCGGGGGGCCCTTTTTTTTTTGGGGGGGGGGGGGGGGGGGGGGGGGGTTTTTTTTGGGGGCCCCCCTTTTCCCCCCCGGGGGCCCCCCCTTTTTTCCCCCCCCCCGGGGGGCCCCCCCCCCCGCCCCCTTTCATTCCCCCCTTTTTTCCCCTTTTTTTTTTTTTTCCCCTTTTTCGGGCCTTTTTTTTCCCCCCCCTTTTTCCATCCCCCCAAAAAAAACCCCCCCCAAAAAAAAAAGAAAAATTTAAAGGGGGGGGGGGGGTTTTTGGGAGGGGGGAAAAACCCCCCCCCGGGAAAAAAAAAAAGGGGGGGAAAATTTTAAGAAGGAAAAATTTTTTTCCCCCTCCCTTTTTCTTTTTTTTCCCCCCCCCTTTTTTTTTCTCTCTCTCCCCCCCTTTTTTTTTTTTTTTTTTGGGGGGTTTTTTTTTTTTTTGGGGGGTTTAAAAAATTTTTTTAAAAAAGGGGGTTTTTTTTTAAATTTTTTTTTTCCGGGGGGAATTAATTTTTGGGAAATTTTTTTGGGAAAAAAAAAAAAAATTTTAAAAAAAAATTTTAAAAATTTTTTTGGGGGGGGGAAAAATTTTTCCCCAAACCCCTTTTTTTTCCCTTGTTTTGCCCCCAAAAATTTAAATAAATACTGAAAGATGTTAGAGCCCCCCCAACACTCCTGGGGAAACCCTTCAGAAAAATGGCCCGAGACAGACAGGAGTGGAAGGGAACCCTTTTTTGCTGCCCAACATGCCAAAAAAAAGGCCAAAAAAAAAAAGGGTTTTTGGGTGTTTGGGTGAAATTAAAAATGTTACTCTTTTTAAAGGCACAAAAAAGATTTTTGGGAAAACATTCTTGTTATTTTTTTCTGATTTTTTCGGGAAAAAATCGGTCCCTTTAAAAGAATGGTTTTTTTTCTAATTTTTTTTTTAAACCCAAATGCCTTTGCAATGATGGAAAAAAATGACGGAAAAACCAAAAAAGAAAACAAATTCTAAAAACCACCCAAAAGTAGGGAGTTTTAAAAAAAAAACCCAAAAAAAAACAAGAACCCCAAAAAACCGAAACAAAAGCCAGCCCTAAATTGCAGTGTTTTGTTTAAATGTAGTGTAGGGTAGTGTAGGGGTTTTGGTTTTTGTAGTGTAGTGTAGCAAAGTATTTTTGTTTAGTTTAGGGGTTGGGGACTTTTTTGTTTTAGGGGTTTTTTTTTAAGGCAACCATGGTGCAGTGCAGTGGGATTTGATTTAAGTGAAAATTAGTGCAATTTTATGCAAATGGGGAAGGTAAAGTAGTGCAGGGGTTTGATAATGTTAGTCAGTGTAGATAATGTTGTGCAGTGTAAAATAAAGTTAAGGTCAGGGGTAGGGGTAGTGGGGGCTACACTAACGTTTCATTTTGTACCTTGTTTTTCACCTTTATCTTCTTTCCCCTTTCCCATCCCTTTTTCCCCCAGACCACTGAGGGCAACCCCAAATATTTTGAAGTGAACTTTTGGGGCCCCAAAACCCAAATGTATAAAGTGCGAAAACTTTCAAAGAAAAAAAAAACATTTTTCCTTATGCCTACACACTCGCCATTTGGGTCATAAGCAAAAAAAACCAAAAACCCCCTTTTCTTAGGACAAATCAATGCAACGGCAAATCGGGTTTTCACTTGCAGATGGGGAAAAGAATTAGGTTTCCCTGTTTGGGGAAAAAGCATGAATGCAATGGTTTTCACATGGTGGGGGTCTCTCCCTCTTTTCTCTCTTCCTCGCCCCTCGCTCGCCCCCCGCCTGAAAGTAAAAAAGCAATTTTTTTCTTGGCTTTTTTCTAGGCCTTATAAAAGGCTTTTTCCAAAGTTCCCCTTTTCCCGTTTCATGGGGAGAGGGGAGAGAGAAGGAAAAAAGGGAAAGGGGGAGAGAGAGAAGAGAGAATTTTCGTTTCAAAAAAACACAAAAAACAAAATACACCCTGCGCACATGGCGGAAAGGGAAAAAACTACAAACTTTGTTTTTGATCAGCTTTTTTTATCCCATTCACAAGGGAAAAAATGGGAAAAGAGGACTAGACTGAAAAAAAAACCGGATTGAAGTAAGAAAAAAAAAAACCCCGCCCCTCTGTATCCAAATAATCAACACCATGGCATGGGTTTTCCCCAAAACCATTGGGTAAAAGATTGTGATTTTAGATTCAGGAAAATTTTCTGCGTAAGTTGGGTTTTTATGTTTGGGTTTTTTTTTTGTTTGTTGGGGGTTTTGGGGGGGGTTTTTTTTTGGGGGGGGGGGGTTTTTTGGGCCCCATAAGAAAAAACTTTTTGGGTTTTACATTACATAGCAATAAATTTTTTGGGGCCCCCTGAACCCCTTGGGTTTTTTCCCCTTCTTAATCAAACACTCCCAAAAACAGAAAGATTCGGGAAAATAACCCGAATAGGGGGCACCAAAAAAATTCTTTTATGTTCTTTGAAAACAGTTAAAAAATAAATTTCCCTTCACAAAATTTCAAACCAGAACAAAGAAACAGGCCCTAAATTAAAGAAAAAAAAATAACCATTTTAAAGTTTTCCAAAAAAAAAAACCCCAAAAGAGAAAGGGGGGAAAAAGAAGGAGAGGGGGAAAGGGGGGGAGGAAAAGAGATAAAAAAAGGGGGAAAGGGGAGGGGGGAGGGGAAGGGGAAAAGAAAAGGAAGGGGGCAAAAAAAACAAAACAGACAGACAACAACAGACAAGACAGACAGACAGAAGGGCAGAGACCAAAAGTCCAGCTCAAAACCCTCGGGAAACAGTTTTCTCAACTAAAAAAAAAAACCCAAAACCCCCAAAGACCCGACAAAAATTTTCATCAACCCTTTCCAAATTTGCCCCAAGTTATACGCCAATAAACGAAATGACCCACCAAAAACACAAACTACATTGGGGGGTTGGGTACACACACCGATTAACCCTGTCCCCCCTCACCTTTTTTTACGTTTTTCCCCAAAAGGTTTTGGGCCTACTTACTTGGGTTTTTTCCTATCTAAACAGTTAAGGAAAAGGGGGAAGGTTTGGGGGAAAAGCCCCCCCCCCCCCCCCCCCCCCCCCCCCCATTTTTTGGGGGGTTTCTTACTACCTTCTGGAAATTTAAAAAAAATTTTTTCAATCCTGTAAACTCTTCCCCCTCCCCCTTTATTCCCCCCCCCCCCCCCCCCCCCCCCCTCCCCCCCCCAAAACCCCCCAAATTTCCTCATTCCCCCTCACCCTCTACTAAAAAAGGGGCCCTTTAAATTTTAAATTTTTTTCTATATCCTCCCCTCGGCCCCCCCCCCCCCCCCAAAGTTTTCCAAAAAGTTGCCATTTATTTTCTAGCTAACTTACATGTTTTTGGCTATTTTTTTTTATTTTTGCGGCCCCTTTGCATATCTACTCTGAGGTTTTTTCAGGGAACAATTTGAGTTTTGGGTTTAAAGCGGGGTTAATTTTTTGGTTTTGGCTGCGTGGGGGGCGGCGCGTTTTGGGGTGTGCGTCATACATGGGGAAATTTTTTAAGTATTTTTTATTTTTTGTGCGTAACCCCGGGGGACCCCCTTAGCACATGTGCAGTAAAAAACAAAGGGGTGGAACGACCCTACCTACGGGGGTGGAGGGCCGTGGGGAGTGGGGGAAATGGGTTTCAAAAACTTTTACTTGTGCCCCATGGCCACAGGGACTACAGGGACAGGTGAAAGGGGAAGGTAGGGTGTAACGTATACATTGGTTGCATGGATTTCTTTTTGGGCAGGGTGGGGTGCATTGTTTTTTTTTTGTTGGTGCGCACCGGGGGGGTTTATCTATGAAAGTGTTTCTCTGTCTATATCCCACGCACAGATCAGAAAACAATTAAAACAAAACTGGAAAAAAAAAAAAAAACATAGCAGATTCAGTTGCAAAAACCCTTACCCCACACTTTCACCCGCAAACCAAAAAAAAAACCCCCACACACCACACCAAAAAAAACCCTTTTTTCATCCTTCATCCCTTTATGTCATTAACCCAAAACCTAGGTCCCCCACTAAACTAACAGAAGCTGGGTCCCCTAAAGAAAGTACTGATAATAAAAAGCCCAAAGCTTTTAAAACCTCCACGCCTACGCAAAACAGGTTTACCCCACGCCCTTTTGTGGTCAGCAAATTAAAGGTGTGGGGAAAAGGGACAGTCCTAGCCAGTTTTCATACACAGAGTCTTCCATCAGTCATTCTTATCACAAAAAGTTTGGGAAAGGGCCTTACTGTCGGGTTTCTAAGCCCAGCGAAATGTAAAACTGAAAACTACAGGCTAAAACCCGCCATTGGGAATAGGGGGGGGGGGGGGTGGGTTTGGGGGTTGGGGGGTAAAAAAGGGGGGGTTTTTTTGGGTTAAAGAAGAGAAAAAAAGAGAGATAGGGGGATTTTAAAAAGAGGGGAGAAGAGAAGGGGGGAGAAGAAGAGAGAGATGGGGAAGGGGGGCACAAAAAGAGAGGGGGAGAGGGGGGGAAGGGGAGGGGGGAGGGGGGAGAGGGGATGGAGAAGGGGGGGGACAGAAAGGGGAGGAAAAGAGACAAAGGGGGGGGGGAAAAGAGAGAGATAGAGAAGAGAGGGGAGGGGAAAAGAAGAGGGGGGGGAGAGAGAGAGAGGAGAGAGGGGCTTTTATTAAAAAAACAGACAAAAAGAAGGAAGGGGGGGGGGGGGGAGGGAAAGGGGGCTTCTAAAAAGTTTCGCAGGGGAAAAAGGTTTTGAAAAAGGTTCCCAAAATTTGGCAAGGAAAATGAAAATAATTTTTGCATAGGGAAATTATCACCTTCCCCCACCCGTTCATCCCCCACCCCCCCTCGCCCTCCCCCCCTGCTCCCACTCTTTTATCTATCTCTCTTTTGCAAATGGGGTTTTTCTTTTTTTTTGGGGGTAAAAGCCAGTGCTCTCTCTCTCTCTTCTCTCCTCTCTCTCTTCTCTCTCCTCTCTCTCTCTCCTCTCCCCTCTCTCTCTCTCTCCTCTTCTCTCTCTCTTCCCCTCTCCACACCATCCTTCCTAAACCCCTACCAAACCCCACCAAACCCAAAAAAAAAACCCACAAAAATTTCCCAAAAAAAAAACCAAAAACCCCAAAATTTTTTTTTCCTTTTCTTTTTTGTTTTTTTTTTTTGCGTTTTTTTTTTGGGGTGGGTTTCCAAAGGGGCCCCAGTTTACGAAAACAGCTGTACAATGCACCTTTCCCAAAGCCCCCCATAAAGGGCCTTAAAACTTCTTGGCCACCGGGGTTTTTGGGGTTTTGGGTAAAGGGGGGATTCTCTTTTAGGGTACCCCATATTGCGGGGATGGCCCGAACTGCAGCAACATTTCTCTGTCGTCTGGGTGCCAACTTTAACCCGTAATGAATACATCGACAAAAAAAATTTAAATTTAACACACCCAAAAAACCACACATGGCGCAAGGGAAAGCACACTAAGCACAAAAGGGGGAGTTTTCCCCTGCAGTTTGACATTAGTGCTTTACTCAAAAACCGCTCGAGAAGTCCTTTGGGGGGAGGGCTATAAAACCCCCGGTCCCTTTTTTGGGCCCCAAAACACACAAAAAATTTTTTGCACAAAATTTTTTAAACCCGTTCCACTTTTCAGAAAAGCAGGGGGCTTTATGATGATTGGGACAAATGACAAACTGTTTCAAAACAGGGGATTTCAATTTGGGGGCTAAAATGTAAAAAAAAAGACATGGGGTTTCTTATTCCTGATCCTCCCAAATAATATAAGGGAAAAAAAATATACACATTGTCTCTCTGTCTCTGTTGTCTGTTTTTTTTATCTCTGTTCCCCTGTCTCTGTCTTTCGGTCGTCTCCTCTCTCTGTCTCCTTTTCCTCTCTCCTTTTCACCCCCTTCCCTCTCTTCTCCTCTCTCCTCTGCAAAAAACGGGGAAGCCCAAGAGATAACATATTTAAAAAAAACACAAAACTGCCCCCATCCCAAATGAACGGGTAGCAAACAAACTGGGGCCCTTTTGTGTGTGTGTGTGTGTGTGTGTTGGTTGTTGTGTGGGGGGGTTTGTGTGTGTTGTTGGGGGGGGTTTTTTGTGTTTTGTGGTGGGGAAAAGGGGGAAAAGAGGGAGAGAGAGAGAGTGTGGTGGGGTTTTTGGTTGTTGTTTTTGTTCGTTTTTTGTTGGGGTGTTGTGTTTTGGTGTGTGTGTAAATGTTTTGTGTGTTGTTGTGTTTTGAATGTTTGTTTTGGGGGTAAAATGTGGTTTTGTTAAAAAGTGTGTGTGGGGTACAAATTGGTTTTTTTGGGGGGCCTGTGTGCGTGCGTGCGTGCGGGGTGGTTTGGGATGTGAAAAATTTTTTGTGTAAGTGTGTGTGTGTTGTCGTGTGTGTTTGTGGTGGTTTTTTGTGTTTTTTGTGTTGTGTTTTTTGGGGGCCCCCCCCTTGGGGGTCCTTTTTTTAGCATAAAAGGGGTAGCAGGCCCTAAAGCTGTTTTTTTTCAAGGGGCAGTGCCCACAAAAGGGGAGGGAAAAATGCAGTAAAAATATAAAAAATTGGAAAACCCTTTACGCCTGTGTGTGCTTGTTAAAAAGTCCAAAACTTTATTGGTGATAGGCAAATCCGTGTTTATTATGTGGGATAGTGTGTTAAAAAAAAATTTTGTGTGGTTCCCGGGGTTTTGGGGTGTTTGTATGTGTTGGGGTTTTGTGTGGTTTTGTGAGGTTCCCCCCGACCAAAAACCCAGAAATAGCAACTGCAGGGAAAAATGTAAAAAAAACCCCCCCCACCCTTTTTGGAAGGCAAAGGGTTTGTGTCTGGTTTTTGTGAAAATGTGACAACATCTATACAACGCATGCACAGGGGCCTGATGTAAAATAAATATATAAAGAAAAAACAGCCATCAGGGGTTAAAATCAATGGGCCTTGATTTAGGGGAATTCTTTTTTTTAATGTGAACATGTTTAAAAATTAAAGGGCTTTTCCCGAGCCTAAGGCTTTATCAGGCCGGGGGGCTTTAGCGACGGGTCATGGGCCCCCCCCTGGTTTGGATCCAGTCCCATTGCAGGGGGAACCCCCCCAAACGTTTTTTAAACCCCCTTTTACACCTTGGGGGGGGTTGGGAAAAATAGTGGGAAAGTGCCTTTTCCAAGGGGACAACACCATAGCCAAAAAAATTTGGGTTGAAATTTAATGGAAACCCTTTTGTTACCATCCCCAAGCCCTTAAAAAAACAAAACTTACAAACGCGCGACTAATGTAACATGTCTTTTTTTTAAAATCTGCAAAATCCTTTAGAGTCAGGAGCAGTTTTTACTGTTACAAACCATTGCATAAAATAAAAAAATCTTACAATTAGCAGAGGTTGGAAATTTTAAAAAAAAAAGGGGGAAAAACAACAAAAAAAAGTAACCCGGGTTCAATTTTTCCGAAAGGAAATCATAAAAAAAATCGCCCAAAGGAAAATACCTTAACAGTGTGGAAAAAGGTCAATACCAAAAAATTTTACTGTTGGCGAACCTCCCGAGCCCATTTTTAAAAAAACCAAAAGATTTAGGCAAACACTTCCAAAAAAATCTAACCTTCATGTTTCTTTGCAGTGAAAAACTTTTTTGAACCTTTAAAAAAATTTTTGTATGGCTGTTACATCCTTTTCAGTGTCACAGTGCGTTTTTGTTTTCCCCCCAGGTAGAATACTTCTTTTCCCTTTATCCCTATCTTTTAGACGTAGGGCGCCCCCCGGAAGACCTTCAACCCTCTCTCCAATTTTCCCCCTGTCCTCGACCTTTCTCGATGTCAATCAGCCCCGAGATCTACCTCACGTTTTCCCCCCATCTCTTTCCTTTCCTACCTCCCTCCTGCCTTGCACAGTTCCCTGCAAAAAAACGTCTTGGGAACCCTTTTTATCTTTCAAAGTCCCATACCCCTTCAGTTTGGTTTTTTGCTGGGCGGAGATCTTCAAAGGGCCTGATGGCTTTTCTGATTTGATTCTCACTTCCTCGTTATTAATGGGTCTTTGTAAGAGATTCCAAGGATCTGCCAAAGCGTCTCATAGAATAGAATACATACAGGATAACAATCCATGAACCCTTTGTTTCCCAATCTGTGAATTGGAGCAAAGTCGGGGGGTGCTCTGTGTTGTGTGTGTGTTTGTTGTGTGTTGTTGGGGTTTTGTGTGGTGTGTTGGTGTGTGGGAGGGGGGGGAAAAAGAGAGAGAGAAAAAGAGGGGGGAGAGAGAGAGAAAAGAAGAGGAAGAAGAAGAAGAGAGAAGAGAGAGAAAGAGAGAGAGAGAGAGTTTTTAAGACAAAATGATCAGGACCATAAAGTGTACATCAATGGGAGTGTGGGGAAAAGGGAAAATGCCCGTAAAAAAAGATAAAATTTGGGAAAACTGACAGCGGGGGGTTTCTTGTAAAACTGTTAAAAAACTCCCGCTGTAGATAGATTAATCAGTGTTTTTAATGTAGGTAAACAAATTTGTTTGTGGTGTTGTGTGTGTGGTGGTTTTTTTGTGTGGTGGTGTGTGTGGTGTTTTGTGTGTGTGTGTGTGTGTGTGTGTCTGTGTTGGTGGT
>JASPKP010007854.1:0-5000 GCA_030674155.1 Stramonita haemastoma | reverse complement strand
CGCTGCTGTTTGTCAGCGGTTCGTTTGTGTGCGCGCATGTGGCGGGACCCCCAGTTTGCTGTGATGTATCATGTTGCTGTATATTGTCATTTTTGCGCGCACGGCAGCATTTTCGTGGCCTACACTAACCCGCTTTCCTTCCGACAAACGCGCTTTCTTAGCTCTTGGGCGCTGTTCGTCGCCACAAATCCGGCGCCACGCATATGCAAGATGGTCGGAGAGTGTGTATGCATACGCTGCCATATTGTCTTGGTGCCTGGGATCTTTTACCCTGCAAAAGTCGGGGTCGGGCGGGGCCGGAAACGCTCATTGGGTTGCCTCTTGGCGCCAAACGGCGGCTTTTTCAGCAGGGGGGTGGGTATGCATTCGCGCACGCGCTCGCGCGCTGCTGTTTGTCAGCGTGTTCGTTTGTGTGCGCGCATGTGGCGGGGACCCCCCAGTTTGCTGTGATGTATCATGTTGCTGTATATTGTCATTATTCTTGCGCGCACGGCAGCATTTTCGTGGCCTACACTAACCCGCTTTCTTCCGACAAACGCGCTTTTTAGCTCTTGGGCGCTGTGTCGTCGCCACAAATCCGGCGCCACGCATATGCAAGATGGTCGGAGAGTGTGTATGCATACGCTGCCATATTGTCTTGGTGCCCTGGGATCTTTTACCCTGCAAAAGTCGGGTCGGGCGGGGCGGAAACGGCTCATTGGGTTGCCTCTTGGCGCCAAACGGGCGGCTTTTTCAGCAGGGGGGTGGGTATGCATTCGCGCACGCGCTCGCGCGCTGCTGTTTGTCAGCGTGTTCGTTTGTGTGCGCGCATGTGGCGGGGACCCCCCAGTTTGCTGTGATGTATCATGTTGCTGTATATTGTCATTATTCTTGCGCGCACGGCAGCATTTTCGTGGCCTACACTAACCCGCTTTCCTTCCGACAAACGCGCTTTCTTAGCTCTTGGGCGCTGTGTCGTCGCCACAAATCCGGCGCCACGCATATGCAAGATGGTCGGAGAGTGTGTATGCATACGCTGCCATATTGTCTTGGTGCCCTGGGATCTTTTACCCTGCAAAAGTCGGGGTCGGGCGGGGCCGGAAACGGCTCATTGGGTTGCCTCTTGGCGCCAAACGGCGGCTTTTTCAGCAGGGGGGTGGGTATGCATTCGCGCACGCGCTCGCGCGCTGCTGTTTGTCAGCGTGTTCGTTTGTGTGCGCGCATGTGGCGGGGACCCCCCAGTTTGCTGTGATGTATCATGTTGCTGTATATTGTCATTATTCTTGCGCGCACGGCAGCATTTTCGTGGCCTACACTAACCCGCTTTCCTTCCGACAAACGCGCTTTCTTAGCTCTTGGGCGCTGTGTCGTCGCCACAAATCCGGCGCCACGCATATGCAAGATGGTCGGAGAGTGTGTATGCATACGCTGCCATATTGTCTTGGTGCCCTGGGATCTTTTACCCTGCAAAAGTCGGGGTCGGGCGGGGCCGGAAACGGCTCATTGGGTTGCCTCTTGGCGCCAAACGGCGGCTTTTTCAGCAGGGGGGTGGGTATGCATTCGCGCACGCGCTCGCGCGCTGCTGTTTGTCAGCGTGTTCGTTTGTGTGCGCGCATGTGGGGGGGAAAAAAAAAAAAAAAAAAAAAAAAAAAAAAAAAAAAAAAAAAAAAAAAAAAAAAAAAAAACACTAACCCGCTTTCCTTCCGACAAACGCGCTTTCTTAGCTCTTGGGCGCTGTGTCGTCGCCACAAATCCGGCGCCACGCATATGCAAGATGGTCGGAGAGTGTGTATGCATACGCTGCCATATTGTCTTGGTGCCCTGGGATCTTTTACCCTGCAAAAGTCGGGGTCGGGCGGGGCCGGAAACGGCTCATTGGGTTGCCTCTTGGCGCCAAACGGCGGCTTTTTCAGCAGGGGGGTGGGTATGCATTCGCGCACGCGCTCGCGCGCTGCTGTTTGTCAGCGTGTTCGTTTGTGTGCGCGCATGTGGCGGGGGGGGGGGGGGGGGCCCCCCCCCCCCCCCGTGGCCTACACTAACCCGCTTTCCTTCCGACAAACGCGCTTTCTTAGCTCTTGGGCGCTGTGTCGTCGCCACAAATCCGGCGCCACGCATATGCAAGATGGTCGGAGAGTGTGTATGCATACGCTGCCATATTGTCTTGGTGCCCTGGGATCTTTTACCCTGCAAAAGTCGGGGTCGGGCGGGGCCGGAAACGGCTCATTGGGTTGCCTCTTGGCGCCAAACGGCGGCTTTTTCAGCAGGGGGGTGGGTATGCATTCGCGCACGCGCTCGCGCGCTGCTGTTTGTCAGCGTGTTCGTTTGTGTGCGCGCATGTGGCGGGGACCCCCCAGTTTGCTGTGATGTATCATGTTGCTGTATATTGTCATTATTCTTGCGCGCACGGCAGCATTTTCGTGGCCTACACTAACCCGCTTTCCTTCCGACAAACGCGCTTTCTTAGCTCTTGGGCGCTGTGTCGTCGCCACAAATCCGCGCCACGCATATGCAAGATGGTCGGAGAGTGTGTATGCATACGCTGCCATATTGTCTTGGTGCCCTGGGATCTTTTACCCTGCAAAAGTCGGGTCGGGCGGGGCCGGAAACGGCTCATTGGGTTGCCTCTTGGCGCCAAACGGCGGCTTTTTTCAGCAGGGGGTGTGGTATGCATTCGCGCACGCGCTCGCGCGCTGCTGTTTGTCAGCGTGTTCGTTTGTGTGCGCGCATGTGGCGGGGACCCCCCAGTTTGCTGTGATGTATCATGTTGCTGTATATTGTCATTATTCTTGCGCGCGACGGCAGCATTTTCGTGGCCTACACTAACCCGCTTTCCTTCCGACAAACGCGCTTTCTTAGCTCTTGGGCGCTGTGTCGTCGCCACAAATCCGGCGCCACGCATATGCAAGATGGTCGGAGAGTGTGTATGCATACGCTGCCATATTGTCTTGGTGCCCTGGGATCTTTTACCCTGCAAAAGTCGGGGTCGGGCGGGGCCGGAAACGGCTCATTGGGTTGCCTCTTGGCGCCAAACGGCGGCTTTTTCAGCAGGGGGGTGGGTATGCATTCGCGCACGCGCTCGCGCGCCTGCTGTTTGTCAGCGTGTTCGTTTGTGTGCGCGCATGTGGCGGGACCCCAGTTTGCTGTGTGTATCAGTGCTGATTGTCATTTTCTGCGCGCACGGCACATTTCGTGGCCTACTAACCCCTTTCCTTCCGACAACGCGCTTTTCTTAGCTCTTGGGCGCTGTGTCGTCGCCACAATCCGGGCCACGCATATGCAAGATGGTCGGGAGTGTGTAGCATACGCTGCCATATGTCTTGGTGCCCTGGATCTTACCCTGCAAAAGTCGGGTCGGGGGGGCGGAAACGGCTCATTGGGTTGCCTCTTGGCGCCAAACGCGCTTTTTCAGCAGGGGGGGGGTTGCATTCGCGCACGCGCTCGCGCGCTGCTGTTTGTCAGCGTGTTCGTTGTGTGCGCGCATGTGGCGGACCCCGTTTGCTGTGATGTATCATGTTGCTGTATATTGTCATTATTCTTGCGCGCACGCAGCATTTTCGTGCCTACACTAACCCGCTTTCCTTCCGACAACGCGCTTTCTTAGCTCTTGGGCGCTGTGTCGTCGCCACAATCCGGCGCCACGCATAGCAAGATGGTCGGAGAGTGTGTATGCATACGTGCCATATTGTCTGGTGCCCGGGATCTTTACCCTGCAAAATCGGGGTCGGCGGGGCCGAAACGGCTCATTGGGTTGCCTCTTGGCGCCAAACGGCGGCTTTTCGCAGGGGGTGGGTATGCATCGCGCACGCGCTCGCGCGCTGCGTTTGTCAGCGTGTTCGTTTGTGTGCGCGCATGTGGCGGGACCCCCCAGTTTGCTGTGATGTATCATGTTGCTTGTATATTGTCATTTTTCTTGCGCGCATCGGCAGCATTTTCGTGCCTACACTAACCCGACTTTCCTTCCGACAAACCGCTTTCTTAGCTCTTGGGCGCTGTGTCTCCACAAATCCGGCGCCACGCATATGCAAGATGGTCGGAGATGGTATGCATACGCTGCCATATTGGTCTTGGTGCCCTGGGATCTTTTACCCTGCAAAGTCGGGGTCGGGCGGGGCCGGAAACGGCTCATTGGGTTGCCTCTTGCGCCAATCGCGGCTTTTTCAGCAGGGGGGTGGGTATGCATTCGCGCACGCGCTGCGCGCTGCTGTTTGTCAGCGTGTTCGTTGGTGCGCGCATGTGGCGGGGACCCCCCAGTTTTGCTGTGATGTATCATGTTGCTGTATATTGTCATATTCTTGCGCGCACGGCAGCATTTTCGTGGCCTAACACTAACCGCTTTCCTTCGACAAACGCGCTTTCTTAGCTCTTGGGCGCTGTGTCGTACGCACAAATCCGGCGCCACGCAATGCAAGATGGTGGAGAGTGTGTATGCATACGCTGCCATATTGTCTTGGTGCCCTGGGATCTTTTACCTGCAAAAGTCGGGGTCGGGCGGGGCCGGAACGGCTCATTGGTTGCCTCTTGGCGCCAACGGCGGCTTTTTCAGCAGGGGGTGGTATCGCATTCGCGCACGCGCTCGCGCGCTGCTGTTTGTCAGCGTGTTCGTTTGTGTGCGCGCATGTGGCGGGGGACCCCCCAGTTTGCTGTATGTATCATGTTGCTGTATATTGTCATTATTCTTGCGCGCACGGCAGCATTTTCGTGGCCTAACAACCCGCTTTCCTTCCGACAAACGCGCTTTCTTAGCTCTTGGGCGCTTGTTCGTCGCCACAAATCCGGCGCCACGCTATGCAAGATGGTCGGAGAGTGTGTATGCATACGCTGCCATATTGTCTTGGTGCCCTGGGATCTTTTACCCTGCAAAAGTCGGGGTCGGGCGGGGCCGGAAAACGGCTCATTGGGTTGCCTCTTGGCGCCAAACGGCGCTTTTTCAGCAGGGGGGTGGGTATGCATTCGCGCACGCGCTCGCGCGCTGCTGTTTGTCAGCGTGTTCGTTTGTGTGCGCGCATGTGGCCGGGACCCCG
>JASPKP010007853.1:7500-12257 GCA_030674155.1 Stramonita haemastoma | reverse complement strand
CAGAAACTTCAACACAAGTGATAATTAAAAAAAGGGTTAAAAAAATATGTATAAAACATTTCTAAATATGGTGGAAAACATGATAAGACAATAGGGGTACATTCAGAGAGAAAAGAAAAAGAAGGAGAGGGGGGGGGTGGGAAAAGGGAAAAAAAAAAATGCTTTTTTTTCCAAGACAAGGGACAAAAATTTACAGACAAAAACGATAGAGGGAGGGGAACTCGCTCTGGCAACGTCACGTGATGAACTTGCTCACTGATGGCAGAAGGGACCCCCTGTGTTCCCTGGCATATCCACTTCACTGCACTAAACACCTGACCTGCACAGAAAAATTGAGCAGTGCAAGCGACAGCAAGACGTTCCCCAGTGTCGCTGCCCGGGCCCATTTTGAACTGCACCTACAGGTAATTATTGCTGTTCTTGTTTAGCAACATATTTTTTTTCCATTGTGGTTACTACATGTTTTCAAGGGAAAAACGGTCTTGTAAAGAGGAGGATTTGAATTGAACCTTTGATCTGTTGCCGTCAGATGATTTCCACACCAGTGTGCAAAGCATTGTTTGACATTGTCATCCGTCCTAACCGGCACACAATGTTGTCTTAGCTATGCTTGAACCCCCCCCCCCCCCCCCCCCCCCAATGGATTTTGTGTTCTTGAGATATTAAAAGTTTGTTTTCGTATTTGTAAAGCTTTCTTTCCCGAAAGGCCAACGGGATTTCACCTGTGTGCAAAACGGGGTTCAACTTGTGCAAGGTACTCTGCGTGCGTAAGCAAACAGGGCCTTGGTTTTTGTGTCATGCGACAGACATCCAGAGCAACAGGGTTAACTTCAGGGTTGATAAACAGAACCTCAAAAAGGTGTCCCAGGTAGTGGCTTGAACATGCACAGATTACAAACTCCCGTCTACTAGACTCCCCCCCCCCCCCCCCCCCCCCCCGAAAAAAGTGTGAGCTAGATGTCCTGTGTGCATTGAACAGGGTATCGGCTACATCGTTGGTCTGCAGAACTTAGGATACAAAAATGAAAGCACTGAAATGAACACATCGGTGGAATCTGTCCGCATAATGTGATGTACACCCCATGTAACTTTGACAGAAATATGTTAAAACTTGACCCAGGTCATTTTTTTTTTTATCAATCTAACGCAGTGGCATTTGTTTCTTTCAGGAGGCAGACACAGAAACATAGCCATCGTTGTGTTCAACTCGACTCTTCTACAAGCACCATAACAGAAGTCTGATAAACATCTGCCCCCCCCCCCCACCCCCCACACACACACCACCACCAAGAACCAGTCTGAATACAACAGAAGCCCGACATATCCGCACCCCCCCCCCCCCAACCCCCAACCATCACCAATCGATCAAAGCTGATAAACTGCAACCCCCCACCAAACCATCTGAACAAGAACCCGATGATTCAACATCTGCACTGCCACCCCACCACTGCAGAGCAGGCACTCAAAACAGACAGTCTGCAGCTGCCACCTCCCACACTGCTGCAGGGCAGGCACTCTACAGACAGCTTGCCACCTCCCACACTGCTGCAGGGCGGGCACTCTACAGCAGACAAGCCCTTGCCACCTCCACACTGCTGCAGGCAGGCACTCTACAGACAGACAGCCTTGCCACCTCCCACACTGCTGCAGGGCAGGCACTCTCAGACACCTCTCCACCTCCCACACTGCTGCAGGGCAGGCACTCTACAGACAGCCTTCTTCCCCAGGCCCACAGAGTGCAACAGCCTTCCTGCAGAAGCTGCTCTCAGCCCCATCCTGGAAGGTTCGACATTCCCAAGTGACCTAAACCCACCCCTTCCCCCTCCCCCTCCAGTCTTCAGACTTCATACTCAAGCACCCCCTCCCCCCTCGACAGTCTACAGAATCTTCATACTCGAGCACCCCCCACGACAGTCTACAGAATCTTCATACTCAAGCACCCCCCCCCCCCCCCTTCCGAGTCTACAGAATCTTAATGATGAAGGCGGTAGCGAAAGGAAAGAAGGAAGCCACATAACATGGGAGCACACGGAGATGGAAACTGGAAATGTCGAAGACAGGTAACTATTTTCGTTTGTTTTATAATTTACCAGGATTTTTTTTTCATACGATTAACTGTAACAAAGACATACCCATTATCTTTTTTTCATTTTGTTCTAAAGTATTTGTTTTTATTCTTGTGCTATCTTACCTGGTTTTTGTGTATGCCGTGATCGCATTCTTAGGTAGCGCATTTA
Source organism: Stramonita haemastoma (assembly GCA_030674155.1). Lineage (NCBI taxonomy): Eukaryota > Metazoa > Mollusca > Gastropoda > Neogastropoda > Muricidae > Stramonita > Stramonita haemastoma. Next base: position 10,020 of record JASPKP010007853.1, on the reverse strand, counting down.
CCTAAAAAAAATTACCCCCCCCCCTCCCGAAACCGAAACGTTCATACATTTTACAGTTACTATACACATGCATGCCCCCCCCCCCCTCCTTCTCTCCTCTCTTCCAACCCTCTTCTTTCATCCTTCCCCTCTTTGTGTCTCTCTCCATCCCTCTTTCTATCCTTCTCTCTTCCTCCCTCTTTCCCTTTCCATCTTGCACTTTCTCTCCTTCCCTCTTTTACTTTGTCTGCACCCTCCCCCTCCATGTCTTTTCGGATTTCCTTCTTTCCATGACATTTTATTCTTGTCCTATAAAATATTATCAGTAGCAGTGTTATATTTATTTGTTAATGGTGATTAATTTTAATTTTTGCAATCGTAAATATGTTGAACGGCATGCAACTGTCGTCTTTGAGGCGGCTTGTTTCATTTTTTAATTAGTCAACAAGCCCATTTATGCATTTGTTAGGGGGCGGTATAGCTTAGTGGTTAGTGTTGCCCTTGTGGCCAGACACCTAGGATCGAGCCACCATTGATTCGCCCATTCGAGATTTTCCCTCTGGAGTTAACAGTACCAACTCGACCCCCCCCCCCCCCCAAGTCCTTTAGATCAGACTACACACCGAAGTCCTGTGTGCATTATGTATGCTGAACTCCCCCCTCACAAGTTAACAGGTTCTGCCTTTCGGAAGAGGTCATTTGTGGGAGTAGGATGGATGAGCTTAAAAATCTTACCCCCCCCCCCCCAAAAAAAAAAAACCCACCAAAAAACCTACAATAAAGGCATGCATACAGGTGTTAACACCATTCGAAGTCGGAATGCCACTACTTTAATTGTGGATAAAGAGGGTTGCAACTTTGTAGCTCCTACCCAAGAACAAAAACAAAATAACTAAACTGTTGCTAATAAAGTCATTTGTCACAATGTGTGAATGTCTATCATGACAAAACTATATTCTGTATGCTTTTCTGTCACTCTTATGCTTGGGTTTTCGTTTTTGTTTGTGTTTTTTTTTTTAAGGGGGAATCTTCTACAAAAATAAGTTTAATATCAAGAAAATCGACACTCGTATTTGACAATACTTTGATCAGAATAATTATTGTAAGCTTTAATAGGCTAGTGCCGCAGAACCAGCCCCGGAACCACCAACTAGAAAAAGTGCGGAACTTTTCAAAAGTGCGGAGCTTTTCACAAAATGTCCACTTGTCGCGGAACACTTGTGTTGTGGACTTGCACTGCTCGTTTCGTGTTACACCGCGTTACTGCGGGATTCGATCATTAGGGAAAGATTGCTGGGCCTCTGTTGTCTACTCTTTCTGCGGTGGACAGATGGTCTCTGTTATTGTAAAACGCCCAACAAAAATATCGGCTATACTTTCCGCTTCAATACGGCTTGGCTGAATATCGTGATATTGTAGTGTCGTAATAAACTGTTGGGACATGAGTAGCGCTGCTTTTTGTTGAAGAATTCAAGCACATACGATTCTGTTCAGAAACTGTCATACCGGAAGGTCTGTTTTGTCTTTACAGAATTGGAAATCCGTACGTGGGCTTGAAATGGGGTTCCTTTTACCGGGTGACGCGCACTTGAACTTCAGTGCTGGTAAAAATTTGAGGTTGACACATTTCCGTGAGCGCGTGGAACATGCCCCCGCGCACACACACACCACGCGCACACACACACACACACACACACACACCACGCACGCACGCACGCACGCACGCACCACGCACGCACGCACGCACCACACACACACACACACACACACACACACACACGGACTCGCTTACACACATACTCTCACGCACGCACGCACACACACACATATAATTTATTTTTGGTTTTTATTAGAGAATGTTTGTGTTTGGTTTTATCATCAGACATTTCCCAAATGTCATGGAACCTTCTCACCACAGAAGCTATGACGACAACGCTGGCAGATGAACTGGGGAGACAAGACCTCTGAACTATATGTCCACATGATTGATTCATTTTCTTTTTTTTTGTCTGATTTCTTTTTTGTCAAGGACCCTGTTAGGGAAGGATAGAGGATGGAGGAAAAAGGAACCTTCAAGGCCCTGAAGGGCTTTGTTCACTTGGGATCTGAGATTTGAAGATGCCTTCGTCTTCAAAATAGGATATTCCGTTTCCCTCGCACGCGTAGAATTATTGCATACGGTTGCATACTTTCAGATCCCACAGGACTGTGCTCGAAGTCCGGTAACGTAGTGGACATGTCTCCAACAGAATGCACCCCTTCGAGGAAGACTTGAGAGAGCAGTGAGCATTTGCGGAAAGAAAAACCACTGAATATACAGTGGAATGTATAGAGGTGAGCAGGCAAATTCACCGGTTGTGTAGCCGCTGCCTTACACAGCCCACGGGCATGTCCCTTAAAAGGAGGCTCTGTGAAAGTCGCGTTTACATTGCTCACAAAAGGGAAGAGATGCAAAGCTCATCTCCATATTCCCCCATGCTCTAACTCAATGTTGCTCCCGAAGTTCTGTCAGACTTGTGGTCTTTTCTGTTGGACTACCCT
>JASPKP010007853.1:0-2500 GCA_030674155.1 Stramonita haemastoma | reverse complement strand
AACCACTGCGCCATGGCGGCTGGTTGTTGATGTTTACTTCTGTCTTCCATCACTTTTCTGATTCTGTCTTGGGCCAGGCTTTCTAAAGTGTTAAGATTTATTCAGCTTTCCTGACGCATTAGTTTCATTCTCTCTCTCGCTCTCGCCCTCTGTCTCTCTCGCCCTCTGTCTCTCTCGCCCTCTGTCTCTCTCGCCCTCTGTCTCTCTCGCCCTCTGTCTCGTTCTCTATCTCGCTGAGGGTGTCTCTGTATCTTTGTCTTGATCTCTCTCTCCCTGTCTCTCTCCCTATCTCTCTCCCTCTCTCCCTCTCTCTCTCGCTCTCTCTCTCTCTCTCTCTCTCTCTCTCTCTCTCTCTCCTCCTCTCTCTCTCTCTCTCTCTCTCTCTCTCTCTCTCTCTCTCTCTCTCTCTCTCTCTCCTCGCTTCCCCTCACTCTCTCCTGCCCCCTCACTCACTCTCCGTCTCTCTGTCTCTCTCTCTGTATGTCTGTTTGTCTCTCTCTCTCTCTCTCTCTCTCTCTCTCTCTCTCTCTCTCTCTCTCTCTCTCTCTCTCCTCTCTCTCTCTCTCTCTCTCTCTCTCTCTCTCTCTCACTTTTGATGTTGAAAATGTGTTTTAAGAACTTAAGAAATTCGATCTTCTAAAATCAAATAGATGTACTAATTTGAGATTAACGGGCTTGTGACATTGACCTGCAATGAATAATCCCCAGGCGTTGTTTAAAAAATGTAGTCAGACGATTTTACACTTTAAAGTAAGTTAAGAATTTGAATGTCAACAAATGTGCCGTTGTCTTTTCAGGGACTGTGGAACTGGAATCGAGTGTCAGTGACCACACATCCTGACACCAGTCATCAAAGCCTGCAAGTTCAGAACTTATGGAACTGGAATCAAGTGCCACTGACTTCATTCCTGACAAGTCATCTCCAGAACTAATGGAACTGGTAACAAAGGACTACGCAATCCTTACATCAGTCACTAGGGCCTGCGATTTCAGGTGATTTTTCTCCTGGAGTTAACATCAGTGCATACTCCACTCCTCCGAAAATTATCCGGATGAGTGTGAATGCATGCAGAATATCTTGCCCACACGTTAAAACCCAATTCGGCTTTTGGAAACAAATGACAAAATTTTATATGCCGGAAGCATGCAAAGTCTAGATGCAAAAACAAGAAAGAGTTCTGTTTATTCCCTTATTCTCGGAATAATAATTTAAATAGAATATAAATACACAACGGGATATTTTAATAGGCGTGTTATTCATTTTTCCCAATAAAATGTATTCTATTATTTTACTTGTCATCAAAGCACAGCAGTGCAGCACTTAAGCTGACAATGTTCAAGGACAATATTTTTTTGTTATGGAAGGACATGGTCTAGTATAAAATGAGTCTCTGTATTACACTAAGATCAAACGAATGTGTACTTGATTTTGTACCTTTCATTTTTCGTATTTCCCTTGATTCTTGTGGGACAGAGCCTGCAAATGTTTTGCACGCAATTAAAAAAAAATCTGATCAAATGAACATTTGAAAAATATACTCGTGGCATAACTGAAATTTTTGAAAACTTGTATTTTTCTGTAGTAGTGTCCCTTTAAAAAAAATCCAAGAAAATAGTGTTACAAGGTTATGTTAACTTTTTCCATGAAGGCTTTCTTTTTTCTTTTTTGAAATTGATTTAATGAAATATTACTCTATGAAAATACAGGAGTCCCAACTTAAATAATTATCAAATTTGTAGGACAACAGTGGTAATAGTTCCTGATCTTTTTCAAATTTATTTTTCAAATGATTCTTAATGCTTGGTTGTAAAAAAAAAAAACCAACTTGCAATGGTTTGGTAAAGGTTTTCCTCCAGTGAATCAGATCAAAAGTTTAAGAACAATAAAATAAAAATATTTTCAAAATTATCTGCCCCTTGGGGCAACTGGCAGTGCTTTGTACTTTTTTCAATGAAATAAATAAAACTTTTTTGAAAGTTAGTAAAAGCGTCCTTAAGAATAGGCTATTGAGTAACCATTGATTTGGCTCAAGTAGAAAATTATGTACCAAAAATTTTTGTGCAAAGTCAGCACATCAAGTTTAAATATAGGTTTTGCTATTAGTTAAAAAAGTGGTAGCATGTTTCACAGTATTAAGAAGCAGTGGTGATTTTCCAATGGTATATCATTCATAACTTATTTGTGGTATCAAGTTCATCAGATTTAATGAAAGCATACGCTTTTTCTTAAAAGTTTAATTTGACAAAGCAAACCTTTAAATTTTTTTTAGTGATTTGTGTGTGTGTGTGTGTGTGTGTGTGTGTGTGTGTGTGTGTGTGTGTGTGTGTGTGTGTGTGTGTGCGCTGTGCTGTGCTGTGCTGTGCTGTGCTGTGCTGTGCTGTGTGTTTGTGTGTGTGTGTGTGTGTGTGTGTGAGTGTTTGCGTGTGTGTGTGTGTGTGTGTGTGTGTGTGTGTGTGTGTGTGTGTGTTGATGGGGGGCAGTTGTAGGGAGGAGACAGTA
>JASPKP010000785.1:25000-36979 GCA_030674155.1 Stramonita haemastoma | reverse complement strand
CCTCAGGATGGTTGGGTTTTGGGGGCTGGCGTTTTTTGGTGGGGGGAAAAGTGGGGTTTGGGGGTTTTCTTCTGGTTTTGTTTCCCAAAAAACAGAAATGCAAAAACCCCCCGTTGTTTTTGAAGGGGAGGCCCCGAGAGCCTGGGTTTTGGGGGGAAATTGGAATTTTCAGCTGGTTGTTGTGTGTTGGGTGTGTTTGTGTGGTTTTGTGTGTGGGGGGTGTGTGTGTGGGGGTGTGTGTGGGGGGTGTGTGTGTGTGTATTCTTTTTATTTGAGGGAAAGGGGGGATAAGCACTCTGGGGCTTTTTACACCACCCCCTTTTTGTATGGGGGTTTTTTAATTCAGGGGGCCCCCCGGGCCCAACGATGGGTCCCCCTTATGAAAAAGTGGGTGTGTGTGTTTTTGGTGTGTTTGTGTGTTTTTTGTGGGTTTTGTGGGTGTGTGTGTGTGGGTGTGTGGGGAGAAAAAAGGGGAATGGAGGGGTGAGAGATACGAGGGGAGAGGAGAGAAAAAATTTGGAAAAATTTTAACCTGCCTCAATTATTTGTTTTAGGCCCCCTTTTTTTTTAAAAAAAAACTTAGTGATGTTGGGGCCCCAGATCTTTTTTTATGATCTTTCTGCTAAAAGATCGATGGCAGATTTTACCCCAAAAACCTTCATAATATAATTTTATAGGTATTTTGGTTTTAAAAACCCAGGCCTGTGCTTATTTTTTTAATGGTTGGGGAAATCAAGATTGGAAAAAAAATTTTACAGGCTGTTTAATGGTGGGGACGTGTAGGGGGAAAAAGGGGCCTTTTTTTTAATCTCATCAAATAAAAGGGAATAAAAAAGATCGTCTTTTTTTTAAAATGTGGGGCCCCAATTTGTGTTTTGATCTTCTGCGGAAAAAGATTGATGAAAAAATTTTTAAAACATCAGCACATCTTAAAAAATTTTGAATGTGAAAAAGAATGAGGTTTTAAGGGGTTTTACTACTGAAAAAAAATGTGCCTGTGTTCTTTTTTTCACTTTTTTGGGGAAAGGATTTCTTCTTTTTTTTTTAATTACTTCAAATCAAAAAAAAAAAATTTTTTGAACTTGATTGCCATTAATATTCTAAGGTTTTTTTGGCTAGCTTGGGAAAAGGGAAAACGTGCCTGGGGGGCTTTTTTTTTTTTTTTTAAAATTATCCCACCAAAAAGGAAAATTGAAATTTTTAAAAGTTGAAGGTTTTTAATTTTAATGATAAAATGAAAAATTTTTTTTAAAAATTAAATCCCCTGAAAAAAGAAAAACAGAAAGGGGCTTGTGTTGGTTGGTTTTTAATTTTATTGGTGAAAAATGACTTAGAGGATGTTGGTGGAGTTCTGTATATCGATTTTGCTGAAAAAATTGATGGCGATTTTTACACCAAAAAACCTTTTTTAAAATTTCCCCTTGTGGTGTGTAAAGTGGTTTGGGAAAGGGGGGGTTTTTGTGGGTTTTCCCCTTAAATTTTGAATCAAAGAACACCGGGGTAAAAAAACGGGGAGTATAATGGTTTTGGGGGAAAAATTATGAGATTTTATTTACAGCTTGGGGGGGAAAAGTGCCTGTTTTGGTTTGGGGTTTTTTTTCTTTTTTTTTTTTTTTTAAATAAGAGACAGTTGTGTAAAAGGCAAGAGAAAAGGAGAATGTTGTTTTTATTGTTTAAAATTTTGTGCCTGAGAGGATTTTAAAAAATTTTTTTACGGTTAAAAAGCATAACAATTTCAGCCCCAAAAAAAGGGGTTGTGATGTAAAATTTGGGTTCTGATTTTGTGTGAAATGCTTTAGATGATGTTGGTGGCGGGGTCTGTGTATTGTTTTTTTGCTGGGGTTTTATGGCAGATTTAACCCCAACATATGTTAAAAAAAAATGTTTTGTGAAGCCCCGAATTAAAATAGTGGGGAAAAAGTCCCCGGGTTTTTTTGTGTTTTTTTTTTTTGGGGGTGGGGGGGAGGAGGAGAGGGTAATGTGCTTTTGGGGGGGGAGGGGGGGGAAAATTTTCATTTTGGGGGGAGGGGGGTGAATGTGCCTTTTTTGGGGGGGGGGAAAGGGGGTTTTTTTTTTTTTTAAAAGGGGGAAAAGGGGGGTAAATGTCCCTTTTGTTTTCCCCGGGGTGGAGGGTAAATGTGTCTTTCCTAAGGGGAAAGGGGGAGAGTGTAAAGGGGGGTCTTTATCTGGGGATTTTGGGGAGAGTTTTAATTTTTGTCTTTTTTCTGGAGGGGGGGGGAGGGAAAAATTTGGGCTTTATTGGAGGGGGTGGGGAGGGGTAAATGTTTTCTTTTTCTGGGGGGGGGAGAGGGTAATGGGGTTTTATCTGGGGGGGGTAGGGGGAGAGTGAAAAATTTTGTTTTTACCCCGAGGGGGGGATTTTTAAAAGGGTGTCTTTATCTGGGGGGGGGGGGGGGAAATGTTTCTTTCGGGGGGGGGGGGGGGGGAAAAATTTTGCCGTTTTTTTAAATTTTTTTTTTGTTTTTTGGGGGGGGGAAGGTAAATGTCCACGAGTGGGATTTATTAGGGAGGGGGGAAAAGTGAGTGTGTGTGTTGTGTGTGTGTTTTTTGGTGTGGTGTGTGGTTTTGGGGTGGGGGGTGGGTGTGTGTGTGTTTTTTGTGTTTTTTATGTGTGTGTGGGGGGTGAGTGTGTTTTTTGTGTGCTTAGTGGGTGTTTGTGTGGGGTGTGTGTGTGTGTGTGTGTGTGGGGGTGTGTGTGTGGTGTGTGTGGTGTGTGAGTGTGGTGTGTGTGTGTGTGTGTGTGTGTGTGGGGGGTGTGTGTGTGTGTTTTTTGTGTGTGGGGGGAGAGTGGTTTTTTGGGGTGGGTGTGTGTGGTGGTGTTTTGTGTGTTGTGTGTGTGTGGGTTGGGTGGTGTGTGTGTTTTTTGTGTGTGTGTGTTTTGTGTGTGTGTGTGAGGGTGTGGGGGTGGGGGGTGTGTGTGGTGTGTGTGTTTTTTGGTTTTGTGGTGTGGGTGTGTGTTTTGTGTGTGAGTGTTTGTGGTTTTTTGGTTTTGTGTGTGTGTTTTTGGGTGGTGGGTTTGTGTGGTGTGTGTTTTTGGTGTGTGTTTGGAAAAAGAAAATTTTGTGCATGTGTTTGGGGTTTGTGGAAGGGGTATTTTTTTTTTTTTTTTTAAAAAATTTAGATGTTTTTTGGTGGCAGAAAAAGTGTGCTTTTTCTTCTGCTGGGAAGATGGGGGGCATTTTTTTAAAACCAAAACATTTTACAAAAAAAAGTATGTGAAAGACTTGGGGGGATTTATTTTTAAATTTTTTGGGGTTTTTTGGATTTCCCTTTTTTTTTATTAAAAAAATTTTTTAAATTTAAATTTTTTTGTTTTTTTTTTTAAAAAATTAAAAAAAATAAAATTTTTTTTTTTTTTTTTTTTTTTTTTCCCCCAAATTTTTTATTTGCCTGTATTTTTTTTTTTAAGGGGGGGGAGAGGATAATTTCCCTTTTTTTTTGGGGGGGGGTTGGGGGAGGGGGGGGGGGGGGGGGAATGTGCATGTGGTTTTTGTTTGTGTTTTTGTGTGTGTGTTTTTTGTTGTTTTTTTTTTGGGGGGGGGGGGGCGGTATAAATGAAAGTTTTCTTTATTTTTTTGGGGGGGTGGGGGTGGTGGTGGCCAAATGCCCCTTGTGGGGTTTTTTTGGGGGGAATTTTTTAAAAATGTCTCTGTGTTTTTTTGTGTGTGTGTGGTTTTTTGTGTTTTCGTTTTCCCCGGTTTTTGTGTGGGGTGTGCCCTTTTGTGCGGTGTGCGGGGGGTTTGGCGTGTTTTTTGCGTGTGTGTGGGTTTGTGGGGGGTGTGTGTGTGTGGGTGTGTTGTGTGGGTTTTTGTTTTTTGTGTGTGTGTTATTTCCGGAGGGGAAAATTGTGCGTGTGTGTGGGGTGTGTGTGGGGGGTGTGTTGTGTGGGTGTTTTTTGGTGGTGTGTGTGTTTCGGGGGATGGGGAAGCCCCCTGTGTGGTTTGTTGCTCATTTTTTTTTTTTTTTTTAAAGGGGGACTTTTTAAATTTGGTTGGCCCCCCCAAGAATTTTTTGGGAAGATTGATGGCATTTTTTCCCCCCCAAAACCCCCCGCATCTTGCGAAAAGAATGTGCATATTTTTGGTATTGTTTTAAAAGAAGGGGGAAATTAAAACGGTGCCATGGGTTTTTTGGGGCTTTGGGGGGGAATGTTTTTTTTTTTTTTAAATTTTTAAAAAAATTTGAAAAAAAAAAAAAAAGCTTGTGCTGTGATTGCTTTAAAACATTTTAATGGTTTAGGGCCCAAAAGGTTTTGGAAAAAATAACAAAACTTGTGGGTTTAAAATTTGTCTTTTTCTTTTTAAATTATGGGAACCCTTTTTGGAACCCCAAGAAGAAAATGTAGATTTTTTGTTTTAAAAAACTAATGTCTGGGATAGGTTTTTTTTTTTACTTGTTTTTAATTTCCCCCCATATGCAAAAAAATAAAAAAGCTTTTTGCTGTGTTTTGGTTTTTTTTTCTGTGAAATAAAAAAAAGATGATGTTAGGTGGCAGACCTGTGTATTGAATTTTGCTGGAAAATTAAAGGCAAATTTTACACCAAGCCCCTCCTTTTTTTCCTTTTTTTTTTTTTTTCGAGGTTGTGGAATGAGTCATGCGCTTTTTACACCCCGTCCCTGTGTGTTTGCAACTTTTATCAATTTTCATCTTAATGCTGGGGTTTGGGGGTTTTGTAGGGGTTTTTTTTATTTTTTATTTTTTTTTTTTTAAAACCCCTCAAAAGTAAATTTTAATGACAAAAATGGTCATTTTTTTTGCCATGTTGGTGGTAGATCTGGGTTTTGATTTCCCCCGGGAAGATTGAGGGGGGTTTTTTTCCCAACCCCAAATTCAAAAAAAATCGGGAAAAAGCCCCAAAAAATATTATGGGGTTTTTTTGTAAGGAATGGGGAAGATGACTTTTTTTTCCCTTATTTTTTTGGGGGGTTAAAAAGATTTTAAAAAATTTTTAAATTTTGGGAAAAAAATTTAAAAAAGTTTCTATAATTTTGTGGAAAGTGTGGGTTTTTTTCCCCTTTTTTTAAAAATACACCTTTTGGGGAAAATTTGAAAAATAAGGGGTGCTGTGATTGAAAATTTAAAACTAAGGGGAAAAGTTTTTAGATGATTTTTGAGGGGGTTTTTTTGTATTGATCTTCTGCTGGAAAAATTATAGCAGTTTTTTCACCAACATATCTTACCAAAAATTTTTGAAAGATTTTAATTTTAAATAGTAAAAAAAATTTTGCCGGGGTTTGGTGGGGAAAAGGGGGGAAAAAGAGGGTAAAAAATGTAAATTTTTATGCTTTAAAAGCGTAAGAAATGTGTAGGAGGGTTTTTTTTTTTTTTGTTGGGGTTTTTTTAAGGGGCCTATGGGGAAAACAAAAAAAAATTGTGCTTTTGTTTTTGGAAATTTTTTTATTGTAAAAAAGCTTTAGATGATGTTTTGGGGGTAGATCTGTGAAAATTTATTTCTGTGGAAGATTAAGGGGAGCCCCTTTTCAGGGCCCCTTCTTACCCCAAAATTTTATGGGAAAGGGTTTTTTGATGTAAGATCTTTTGTTTGCAGGGGTTAAAATGTGAGTGTTTCCCTTTTCCCCTTTTTTTTTGGGGGGGGGCGGGGGGGGGGGGGTTTCTGACATAAAAAATTAATGGGGAATTGGTAATTAAAACTGTAATGGTTTTTTATAATGTGCAAAGGGTGTTTGATGTAAAATTTTAAGGCCCGGGGTTTTGGTTTTGGGTTTTTGCTTTTTAAAAAATCAATCAGTCGGGGAAAAAATAAAAAGTTTTAGGATGATATTCTTAAAAAGACTTTCGATGATTTGGGGCCCGATCTTTCCCTTTTTATCTTCTGCTGGAAAAATTGATGGCGGGGTTTTACCCAAAAACATCCTTGGGGAAAAAAGTGAAAGACTGTTTTTGGGGATGTTTTTTTAAGGGGGTGGGTTTTAATTGAGTGGGTTTGTGTTTTTTTTTTTAAGGGTAAAAGGTTTAAAATTTAAAGTGCCTGTTTTTTGGGGGGGGGGGGGGGGGGTTTTTAAACGAGCCTGTTTTTTTTTGGTCCCCTTTTTTTCTTGGGGGAGGAGGGAAAAAATTTTTCCCCGGGGTTTTTTTTTTTCCCTTTGGTGGGGGGTAAATATCCCCGTTTTTCCCCAATTTTTTTTGGGGGGGGGAGGGTAAATGCCCTTGGACGCTTTGTTTTGGGGGAGGATAAATGTTCCTTTTTTGATGTTCTGGTTTCTTTTTTTTTTGGGGTTTTTTTTTTTGGAGGGGGGTGGGGGGGTCGGGAGGGAGAGGGTTAATGTGCCGGGGGTTTTATTTTTTTGGGGGGGGAAGGGGGAAAAAAATTTTTCAGGGGGTGTTTTTTTTGGGTGAAAAAAAGGGGGGGGGGGGGGGGGGGGGGGGGATAAGTAAAGGGGCCTTTTGTTTTTTGTGTTGTGTTTTTTTGTGGAGGAGAGTTTATATGCCTGTGGTGTGGGGTTTGGTGGGGGTTTTGTTGTGTGTGTGTGTGGGTGTGTGTGTGTGTGTGTGTGTGTGTGGGGGGGTGTTTCGGGGGGAAAGGGGAAATTTTTTTTTAAAATGTGTGGTTTTTTTTGTGGGTTTATTTTTCAAATGAGGGGTTTAGATGATTTTGGCCCCCCCCCCAGTTTTAAAACTTCTGCTGGAAAATTGTGGCAGATTTTATACCAAGACATCTTATAAAAAAAATAAAAAACTAAAGGAATGTGTTTTTTTAATTTTTAGTATTGGTTTTAAATGTGCCCCCGGTTTTTTTTCCCTTTTTTTTTTGGGGAAAGGGGGTTTGTTTTTATTTCAACACTTCAAATTTGAAAAAAAAAAAGGGAAAACTTGTGCTGGGGATTCCAAAATTTACATTGTAATGGTTTTACCTATGGTATTGGTTTTTCCCCAAAAAAACCCCTGGCTTTTTGGTTTTTTTTGTTTTTAAAATTTTGATACCCCTTGGAAAAAAAAAAGGGGGAAAGGAAAATGTTGTTTTAAAAGTGTACAGGGAAAGGGACCTCCAAGGGGGGTTTTAAAAAAAAAAAATATAGCTTTTTTTTTTCCCCTTTTTTTTTTTAAAAAAATGAGGTCAAATGTGTTTAAAATTTAAACATTGCAAAAAAGGGGTTTTGTTTTTTTTTTTTAAAAAAAAAAAACCCAATGTGAAAAAAAAAAAGAAAGGGGGGTGCTGAATTTTCCATTGTTTTCTTTTTAAAATTTTTTTTATTTGGTTTTTTAAAAAGTGCCTGTGGGGCTTTTTTCCTTTTTTTTTAAAAAAAAGAGATCAAATGTAAACGGCAAAGAAAAAATGTAGCAAAGGGGGTTTTAAAAGTGTTGAAAGTGCCCCGGGGAGGTTTTCTTTTTTGTTTGTATTTTTAAACCCCTTTTTAATTTTAAAAAAAAAAGAAACCCCATGCTGTGATTTCCCCCTTTTATTTTTGGAAAAAAATTTAGATGATTTTGGTGGCAGTTTTTGTGTATTGATCTTTAGCGGGGAAAATTGATGGCCAGAGTTTAACCAACCCATTTTTCATGCTTAATTATGTCTTTTGGTTTTGAAAAAATGCCCGCGATTTTTTTTATTGAATAAAATAAAAATTGAGGAGAAAACTACGGTTTTTAAAATTTATAAAGGCCCCGTGTGTGGGGGGGATAAGGGGGCCCCTTTTTTTAAAATTTTACAAAAAGGGGAAAGGGGAATTTCCCAAAATTGTTCATGTGAATCCCCGTTGGGGGGCAGATCTGAAATTTTTTTCTGAGGAAGATTGATCCCCGTTTTTTTCCCCCAAACACATTTAGCAAAAATGTATGTAAAAGACTAAGGGATGTAAGATTTTTAAGTAGGGGCGGTGAGTAAAGTGTAAGTGTTTTTCTTTTTCTTTTTTAAGGTAATGGGATAAATTTTAATGTGAATTGGAAATTTAAAACTGTAGTAGTTGGCATAATGGGGTGTTTTAATGTTGAAGCGAAATTTGTAGGATTTTAAAAAACGTATTGCGAATGATATGGATTGTTTTAATGTTAAAAAATGCTTCAAATGGGAAAAACAAAAAATCCCTTGTGCCGTGATTGGCATTTATAATTGGAAATGACTTTACTGGATTTTTGGTGGCAGATCTGTGTTTGATTTTTTTCTGCTGGAAGATTAATGGCAGATTTTACACAAACCATCTTACGTAAAATTTTAAAAGACTGATGGGAATGTAATTTAAAGTGCATGGTTGAATGAGTTATGCCTGTTTTTTGTTGGGAAGAGGAAAAAAGGGGACCCTTTGGTGTTTTTTGGTGTTTTGGGGGTGGAGAGGGTAAATTGTGCCGGTTCTTTTTTTTTTTTTTTTTTTTTTGGGGGGGGGGGGGGGTAAATGTGGCCCTAGGTCTTTTTTTTTTTTTTTTTTTTTTTTTTGGGGGGGGGGGGGGGGGGGGGGGGGGGGAGGAGAGGGTAATTGCATGTAGGCTTTCTTGGGAAGAGGATAAATGTTCCTTCTTTTTTTTTTTTTTTTTTTTTTTTGGGGGGGGGGGGGAATAACCGTGTGTGTTTTTTTTAAAGGGGGGAAGAGGGTAAATGTGCCTGTGTTTGTTTTTTTTATGGGGGAAGAGGGTAAATGTCCCTGGGGTTTTTTTTTTTTTTTAGGAGGTGGGTAAAATATTATGCTTCTGTTTTTTATTGGGGGATGAGGGTAAATGTGCCTGTGGGGTTTTGTTTTGTCTTTTTCTAGGTGGGCAGAGGTTTGTTTGTAGTTTGGTATTTTTATTTTTAAATAATGACTTTAGATGATGCTGGTGGCAGATCTGTGTATTGATCTCCTACTGGAAGATTGATGGCAGATTTTTACACCAACACATCTTCCGAAATTACATGTGAAGGCTAATAGTATATAATTTTAAGTGTAGTATGGATGAGTTGTGCCTGCGTGCCTGAATTTTCCTTTTTTAAGTATTGAGAATAAATGTAATTAACAAGATAAATATATGTTGCAAAATGGTGTATATATGATAGTGGGAGTTTTTTTTTTCTTTTCCTTTTTTTATTGGAGGGAAGGGGGAGAGAGGTTATTTGTGCCTGTCTTTTTGTTGGGGGGGGGGGCGGGAGAGGGTAAATTGTGCCGGTGGTGCTGGGATATTTTCTGGGGGGAGAGGGTAAATATGCCTGTGTTTTTTCTTGGAGAATGAAAGGGGGGGGGGGGGGTGGTAAATGTACCTGTGTTGTTTTTAGGGGGAGGGGGGGAGGGGTTAAATATGCCTGTGTGTTTTAATATGGGGGGGAGAGTAAATGTGCCAGTGTGTTGGGGTTTTTTGTTTGTTTTTTTTATTGGAGGGGGGTGGGGGAAATGTGCCTGTGTTATTTCTTTTTTTTTTTGGGGGGGGGGGGGGGGGTTAGTGTGCCTGTGTTTTTGGGGGGGGGGGTTGTTGTTTTTTTTGGGGGGGGTTAGTGTGCCTGTGTTTTAATGGGTTTTTTTCGGGGGGGGGGGGGGGGGGGGGAGGGAGGAAATAGTTTGCCTGTGTTGATATTTTTTAGGTAGAGGGTAAATGTATTGTGTTGTGGTTGTGGTGTGTGTGTTGTGTGTGTGGTGTGGTGGTGTGTGTTTGTGTGTGTCCAGGAGAGGGTAAAAAGTGCCGTTGTGGTTTGTTTGTAGTTTGTTGGTTTTTTAAATACAAAATTACTTTAAATGGTTGGTGGCAGATTGTGTATTGTTTTTGCTGGAAGTTTTATGGAGATTTTCCCAAACACATTTTAAGAAAATCATGTAGTGTTTTGATAATTTCAAGTGTAGTGTGGGAGTTGTCTTTTTAAAGTAATGAGATCAGATGTGAATTTCAAGAAACATTTTTGTTGCATAATAAAATGGACATGCACCTTGTTTTTCCTCCTTTTTTCCTCACATGAAATGTGAAACAAAAGGAACTTGTGTGAGATTGGGGATTGGTTTTCAATGATTTTAAAATTTCATCATGATAAAAAGCGCCTGTGTTCTTTGGTTTTCTTTTCTTTATTTTTTAAATAGATCATTATTGTAAAATGGTTGTAAATGTAGGGTTTGTGAAATTTGCTATTGGTGTGCGAAAAGGATTTTTTGTTTATTACTTTTTAATTTTGCATAAATTTTGAAGAAATAAGAAAGCTTGTGCGTGTTGGATTGATATTCTAATATGATTAAGTGATGTTGGTGGCAGATCTGTGCGTTGATTTCCTTTGGAAGATTGTGGCGATTTTACCCAACACATTAACAACAACAAAAATGTGAAAGCTGATGAGATATGTTTTTTAAGGTAGGGGTTTTGATAGAGTGTGCCTGTTGTGTTTTTGTTAAAGGAGAGGCTAGATGTGCCAGTGTTTAGTATTTTGGTTGTTTTTTCTAAGGGGGGGGGGGTAATGTGCGTGTTAGGGGGTTTGGGGGGGGAGGAGGGGTAAATGTGCCTGTGTGTGTTTTTTGTTGTTTTGTTTTTTTTTTTTGGGGGGGGGAGGTGTAAAATAATGCGCCTGGTGTTTTTTTTTTTAGGGAAGAGGGTAAAGTGTTTCGTGTTTGGTTGTTTTGGGGGGGCGAAGGAGGGAAAAATAATGCGTTTTGTTTTTTTTGGGGGGTGGGGAAAATTTGGTGGGTGTGTGTGTGTGTGGTGTTTGTGTGTGTGTGTGTGTGGGTGTGGTGTGTGTGTGTGTGTGTGTGTGGTGTTTACACGAGCAGAGGAACATGTGCCAGTTATTTGTTGGTTTTTGTTTGTTTGGGTTTTTTTGGGGGGCGGGGGGCGGGGGGGGTGGAGAGTGCAAATGTCCCTTTGTGGTTGTTTTTTTTGTTCGGTTGAATGTATTTTTTTTTTTAAATAATGACTTAAGATGATGTTGGGGCAGATCGTGTATTGATCTTTGCTGCAGAAGATGGGCGATTTTACACAAAACCATCTTACGAAAAAAAATGAATGAAAGCTAAAAGTATCTGACTTTAAGAATAGATTTGGATAAAATGTTCTGCTTTTTTTTCCCCTTTCTTTGGGAAAGGTTTATTTTTTTAAACACTTCAAATTTGAAATGAAGCGAAGCTTGTTCTATGATTGCCATTGATTTTTTAATGATTTTATGTATGTATGTGGTTTGTTTTGTCTTTCTTTTTGAATTATTAATATGCATTGGAAGTCAAGAAGAAAATGTAGAATGTTGTGTAATGGTGTAAAAAAATGTATAGGAGAGGTTTTGTTTTGTTTTAGTTTTTTAAATCGCATCACCTGTGAAAACAGAAAGAAAGCTTGTGCTTGATTGGCATTAACATTCTGTGAAATGACTTAAGATGATGTTGGTGGCAGGTCTGTGTATTGATCTTTTGCTGGAAGATGTGGTAGATTTTACACCAAACATTCTAACAAAAAATGTATGTTAAAGATAAATACTGTATGACATTAAGTGCAGTTTTAGATTAATTGTGTCTGCGTGGCTGCTTTTTCTTTTTCTAAAGTAATGAGATCAAAGTAAATTAACAAGATAAATATATGTTGCATAATAGTGTATAAAAACACACATGAGATCAACTGTAAATTAACAAGATAAATATATGTTGCATAATGTGTATAAAACACACATGAGATCAACTGTAAATTAACAGATAAATATATGTTGCATAATAGTGTATAAACACACAGAGATCAACTGTTAAATTAACAAGATTAATATATGTTGACATATAGTGTATAAAACACAACAGGATGTTTTTCTTTTTTTTTTTTTTTAATTCCCATCAATGTGAAAAAAAGAAAGCTGGTGATGTAATTGCCATTGCTATTTTATTAATTGTATGCATGTACAGGATAAAACATGTCTATGTGGCTTTTTCTTTTTTTTTATAACAATGAGATTAAATGTAAATAGCAAAGAAAAATTTGGATCTAGAATTGTATATTAGTGTTGTGAAGTGTGACAGAAAAGGTTTCTTTTTATTTATTTATTTTTTTTTAGGTGACATCAGATTTTAAAAACAAAAAGACAG
>JASPKP010000785.1:5000-7500 GCA_030674155.1 Stramonita haemastoma | reverse complement strand
GATGAGGTGGTGTGATATGATGTGGAGGTGTGATGTGGTGATGTGATGAGACATGATATGGAGGTGTGATGTGGTGATGTGATGTGATACGGTCTGATGTGATGATGTGATGTGGTGATGCAATACGATGTGGTGATGTGGTACGATGTTGTGATGCGATGTGTTGATGTGATATGATGTGGCGATGTGGTGTGATGATGTGGTGTGATGCGGTGATGGATTGTTATGTGGTGATGTTATATGATGTGGTGATGTGATGTGTTGATGTTATATGATGTGGTGATGTGATGTGGTGATGTGATATGATGTGGTGATGTGATTTGATGTTGTGATGTGATGATGCAATGTGATGATGTGATGTGATATGATGCGATGTGGTGATGCAATGTGGTGATGTGATATGATATAAGATATTATATGATTTGATATGATGCGATACGACACAATATATGATTTGCTATGATATAATTTGATATGATAATTATGCTATGCTATGCAATGCTATGTTATGCTATGCTATGCTATGCTGTGGTATGATATGGTATGGTATGATATGATATGATATGATATGATATGATATGATATGATATGATATGATATGATATGATATGATATGATATGATATGATATGATATGATATGATGATTGGTATGGTATGGTTTGGTTTGGTATGGTATGGTATGGTATGGTATGGTATGGTATGGTATGGTATGGTATGGTATGGTATGGTATGGTATGGTATGGTATGGTATGGTATGGTATGGTATGGTATGATTTGATATAACATGACATAATGTAATATAATATATTACAATGCAACACAATACAGTACAATACAATACAATAACAGTGTTATACATCACAATACAATACAATGCATTACAAAGGAATGCAATACAAAACAATATAACAATACAATGCAGCACAATACAACAATACAATACAATACAATACAATACAATACAATACAATACAATACAATACAATACAATACAATACAATACAATACAATACAATACAATACAATACAATACAATACAATACAATACAAGAACATGACCCACTGTTCTGCTCATTTTGATTGGCTGGGTTTGCCTCATAATTCTAGCAAGTTCTGAGGTTTCTGAAATGTTCTCACATCTTCGAGTTTGTACCAGTGTCCAGGAGCAGTCGTCAAAAGCTAAAAATAGCACTCTGCTGTTGTGACAAGTGAGGAGGAGGAATGAGGAATAGGAATAAGGAAGTGAATATAGATCTAGCTCATGAACAGAGAGTGTAATGACAGAGTCATGTTGAAAACTCTTTCAGGAAACTAGATATTTATTGAACAACTGCATATCAGAATTAATTAGATTAATCTTGGGTCAACTCTTTCTACATTTAAAAAGAAAAACATAAAATAAAAAGAAAGATTTAGAAGTCCTTTGAAAAAGCAAGGCATCGTCCAGTATATCACTATGCTTGTATTCATTTCTTTCCTTTTCATTCTCACTTGTACAGATTGCCCCTACCCCACACCCCTTGTGAGCATTCCCCACCCCCACCTTCATTCTACAGTCACTGACCTGGAGAGCGTAACAGCTGTGAGAGTTGTTCCGTAATCATCTTCAGCTTGTCCAGGCTGGGGCAGTGATGATCTTTTCTGACGACATTCATACGTCTCTCAAAACTGTCTGTCTTCATGTCCATGCTGACGTCAGAATCTCTGATCTTGATGACGTAAGAGTCAGGATCATAGTGCTTTGGACAACGTCAGAATTGGTCATGTGGTCCTTGTAAGTGTCAAGAACATGTGTATGTTCCCTGACCGTGTCTAACAGCTCGCCTGCTAGGGACTTGATGGTCTCCAGTGCGGTCACAATGTCCAGGTGTTCACTGCTGTCCTGCTGTGTCAGACCATTCTGCTTCTCCCTCCTGTCCTTCACAGCTCTGCATGAGTCACATGATGCATCACGTGACTGCTGGTCACTGATGTTGCTAATGCTGTCCAAGGACAATGTAGACAGGTGACAAAATGACCTCAGGTGAGGTGTGGTAGAGTCTGGGGAGGAAGTGTTTCGTACAGCCTGGGGTAGCAGACGTAGAACATGACCTTTTGCAAGACGAATCTTCAGGTGATTGGCAGAACAAGCCTCACAGTAATACTCAAGACAGTCCAGGCAGACTTTGGCGGCCATTTTGTTGGGACAAAGCAGACAGGGGATGTCTGTCTTTCTCTCCAGCTCCTGGAGGACCAGGTGTTCCACGACGAAGTCTGTGTCCGTCTGCTGGATCAGCTGGCTGGGGGTGAGGGACTGGTCTTTGGGCAAACGCAGAGGTTGTTTACACTGCAGACAGTCAGCTGTCGGGTCTTGCAGCGCATCGTGAAGACATCTTCTGCACAGCACGTGTCCACACGGCAGAATGCTGGCACCCAGACAAAGTGACCTACAGCAGGGACAGTCTTGGAGTGACGTCACTGGGTCTTGTGGCTGTGGGGAAGAGAACTGGCCTCCTGTTG
>JASPKP010007852.1:5000-12257 GCA_030674155.1 Stramonita haemastoma | reverse complement strand
GTGTTATTATACGTGAAAAACAAACTTGCAGGGGCCTGCAAGAAAAAGAAAAGGTCATTAATACTTTGCGAAGTGTCTTTTTTTTAGTTGAAAATGAGAGAGAGAGAGGGGAGAAAAGGGAGAGAAAAGAGAGGGAGGGGAGAGAGAAAAGGGGGAAAAAGAGGGGGGAAAGGGAGAGAGAGGGGGGAGAGGAGAGAGAAAAAGAGGAGAAGAGGAGAGGGGAGAGAGAGAGAGAGAGAATGATGTATACGGGGGACCTTGAAAAAGGTTCACCGGGGGACGAAACTCTTTTTAAAGGTCAGGCCCAAAGGCAGGGTTTCTTATTTAAAAAAAAAAAATGCTTCTTTGAAAGATTTTATTTTCAAAATTTTTTTTTAATTGAATTTTTGATAAATCATTTCAAAATGTTTGAGAGTAAGGTAACCTTTTTTTTTTCCTCTATACTAATTGCCTGAATAAGGGGGGTTTGTTTGAACAAAATGAGGACAATTGCAACCCCAAAAAGAAAAAAAGAAGAAGAAAAAAAACCATAGGCAAAAAAAGATCACGTGTAACTGCCATGCTAAAAAGTAGCACGCAGTGGTTGAGATGGCAGCAATAGAGGAATTAGGATTTGCAGCATAAGTAGTAAAAGCAGCCTCGGCAGCAGTCACAGTAGTAGTAGTAGTAGTAGTAGTAGTAGCAGCAGCAGTAGCAGCAGCAGCAGCAGCAGCAGCAGCAGCAGCAGTAGCAGCAGCAGCAGTAGTAGTAGTAGTAGTTGTAGTTGTAGTTGTAGTTTGAGTAGTAGTAGTAGTAGTAGTAGTAGTAGTAGTAGTAGTAGTAGTAGAGCAGCAGCAGCAGCAGCAGCAGCAGCAGCAGCAGCAGCAGCAGTAGTAGTAGTAGTAGTAGTAGTAGTAGTAGTAGTAGTAGTAGTAGTAGTAGTAGTAGTAGCAGTAGCAGCAGCAGCAACAGCAGCAGCAGCAGCAGCAGCAGCAGCAGCAGTAGTAGTAGTAGTAGTAGTAGTAGTAGTAGTAGTAGTAGTAGTAGTAGTAGTAGTAGTAGTTAGTAGTAGCAGCAGTAGTAGTAGTAGTAGTAGTAGTTAGTAGTAGTAGTAGTAGTAGTAGTAGTAGTAGTAGTAGTAGTAGTAGTAGTAGTAGTAGTAGTAGTAGTAGTAGTAGTAGTTGGTTACTTTTTTAAATATCTGTATTGTTAAATAATGCATGCCCTGTAGTTTTAAAACACCACTCAAAATTTTTCAAGTTGAAAGACGAAAGTATTCTTGATTTATTTTTGTCTTTTGCTGGTAATCAGAATTGGATTGTCACCTGTGAATTATTTTTTCCCTCTCCTTTAAAAGAAGAAAAAAATGAAATGATGTACATTATTGCATAAACATACAGAGGCCACAGTTTTATGTTGTGCATTTGACCCAGGCCAAAAGCTGTGTCAGTTATTGATGTCAGCTAATTCCAAGGCCTACACTAAAATTTATAAAATGTGTTCAGATTGCCTTTATCCTTGACAAGCTCTTAACATAACAACATGCTCTCACCTTTAAAGGAGAGAAAAAAATCCTCTAAAGTCGGAATATGGCTGCTTACTTGGCGAGGGACTTAAAAACAGTCATACACGCAAACTTCTCATTCAGTGCGCAGTTTTAATGTCACAGTGATTCCCTGGTGGGATGAGTGAGTCAGAGTGCACATTCTGGGTGACCCCCAGAGTGTTCATCTAGGGAAACGCACAACATTAACAAGATGTTGTGCATATTTGTTCATAGTACAAGCAACTCCAAAGTGAACATAACCCGGCAAATTTTCTCCAGAACGCACTGACGCTGAAACTTTGCTTGTGTTTTACATTGCTGATTTTCCCGTTTCTCTAGAATTGCCTAGTTTTGTTTCTTGAACGCGGTCTGTCAGAACGCATGCTGGCAGAGTCTATGGGTCTGGTGGTTAGAATGATGTGCTTGTGGTCTGCTGACCCGGGTTCGAATCTCGTTCAAGAGGATAGATCTATTTCTTCCTGGAGTTGACATCAGTGACGACTCCACTCCCTCTAAAAGTCCTTTGAATGAGACTATAAACCAAAGTCCTGTGTGTAAACGCACGCTGAACATCTTACGTACACGTTAGAACCCGTTCCGCTTTTTGGAAGAGTAGGCCATTGTGTGCCGGTGGGAATGGGTGATAAAGTTTACAAAGCTGCATACACGCGGGGATTGGATATAAAAAAATTCAGTGCGTATTCTATTATCCTCGAAATAAAAGAGTTAATAAGAGATATGCACATTTTTAAAAGAATAAAAAGCATGGATGAACACATCTGCCTTGTGTAAATTACGAGCCATTCCTCACAGTATAGGTCAGAGGCTTGATAATTATGTGGTCACTGTTTGAAAGTTAAATCGAAAATTTGAATGGGTATATGTGTTTTTGTGTGTATGGTGTGTGTGTGTGTGTGTGTGTGTGTGTGTGTGTGTGTGTGTGTGTGTGTGTGTGTGTGTGTTGTGTGTGTGTGTGTGTGTGTGTGTGTGTGTGTGTGTGTGTGTGTGTGTGCGTGCGAGTCCGAGTCCGAGTCCGAGTCCGAGTGTGTGTGTACGCGCGCGTGCATACACACACTCACGCACGCATGCACGCACACGAGCGCGCATGTGTGCAATGTATGATTAGATTCCTCACCGGAGCGTTACACCACCGACCGTTACGACTGAAAGCCCGTAAATTGCCAATTTGTACCCCCAACCTTTCACCCCAACCTTGTTAAAAAAAAAAAAAAAATGCCCCCCCTCCTCCCCACCCACACACAAAACCATGCTACTAGTCTCTGAAACACTGACCCCATGGCTCTCTCTTCCGAAACTCTCCACGTCATTTTTTTTTGTCTCTGAGAGAAACGATAATTTTACAAAAACACGATGAAAAAAAAATGAATGAAAAAAAGGGGAAGCAGGTCTTGCGGTTGATGCTAACACCCCCCAGTTTATGACATTCCCCTCCATTATTATCTCTCTCCCTCTCCTCCCCCCCCCCCCCCCTCTTGTGAGTCATCCCCAGGAGAAAATGAGAATGCCCTGAGTGAATGAGTGAGTGAGTGAATGTGAGAGGACAGAGAGAGAGAGAGACAGAGACAGAGACAGAGACAGAGAGACAGAGAGACAGAGAGAGACAGAGAGAGTGAGAGACAGACAGACAGACAGACAGACAGACAGACAGACAGACAGAAGCAGACAGACAGACAGATAGAGATTGAGGCAGACAGACAAAAAAAAGGAAAAAAGACAGACAGAGAACTCTGAAACGAGTTCAGAGATGTCTCTCTGTCTCAGAGAGAGAGAGACGTCGACGACGATAAACAACGATGATGATGATGATGATGATGATGATGATGATGATGATGATGATGATGATGATGATGATGATGATGATGATGGTGGTGGTGGTGGTGGTGGTGGTGGCGGTGGTGGCGGTGGCGGTGGTGGTGGTGGTGGTGGGTGACGACGACGACAACGAGACGACGACGACGATAATGATGATGATGATATGGTGATGATCTTATTCTCCAAAACTGTACTCGGAGGTCATACACACTAAATTTATTATCTGTTCAAACTCCTATCAAATCCTACAAGGGAACTCCCTAAACAGAGCAGGCCCGTAGCATTTCTAAGGGTCCATCCCGATAAACCCGAGGGATTCAGTCCTGTACTGCTGAAATTTTGCCCCTTACTCTAGGGACAGGATAGCTCAGTGGTCAGTGCACTCGCTTTCCTCAAGCCAATATTAAGCAGCGTCGAGCGTGGTTACCCATTCGATGGGTGACCGTTTGCGCGCCTTGGCTTCAGTACAGTTCCCCCAGTTCACCCAGCTATCAATAGGTACCTGCCTCTTTAGGGCCAGGGAAGGTAAAGCAGCGAGGGAGAGGAGATGGGTGCTGCCCTCAACATGCTGGCCCTAGAGAAGCTGAGGTCTCTGACGCCTCTCTCCCCTATGACCACACAGGTTACGGGACACCCTTACCTTTTTACCTTGTTTACTCTCTCCCTTGGGGACGGGATAGCTCAGTGGTCAGAGCACTCGCTGTCCCCAAGCTAACTAAGGTTAAGCAGCATTGAAACGTAGGTACCTAGTAGATGGGTGAGACCGTTTGCGCGCCTTGGCTTCAGTACAGTCCCTCAGTTCACCCAGTTGTTGATAGGTACTGCTTCCTTTAGGATCAGAGAAGGTGGTGGTTCAAATCCGGGCTGTCAGATCACCAGCTCAGCGTTCTAACCACTAGGCTAAATACCCTGCATCCCTAAACATAATAAACTCCTAAATTTCTGACAAACTGCAATAGGGATTCGCGTTTAAGAGCACGGTCACACGCGCGCGTGCACACACACATATACACACAAGCAAGCACGCACATATGCACACACTCACGCCACACACACACATACACACACGCAAGCACGCACACATGAACGCACTCACGCACACACACACATACAGACACATGCAGACACGCACACTCACATATGTACAGTTTCTCTGATAATGATGCGGTTATGACGTTGAGTTGAAGATGTTTACTCTACAAAATAAAGCATGGAAGAATTTATTCATTTCTTTGGAACTCCGGTTGAAAAAACAACAACAACAACAACAAAAACAACAAAAACCACTTACTTGTTATACACAAACAAGAGAAAGTAAAGTATAAAATAAATTAATGCAGTTGTGTGCGAATGGTGAGAGTGAGGAAGATGTGTGAGCGCATGAAAGAGGTAACAGGCGTTGGTGGGGGTGGGGGTGCTTCGCGAGAGGACGGGGGGGGGGGGGGGTGAGCTGGAGAGGGAGAGGCCGGAGAGGGGGGATGGGGGGCAAGCGGACAAATACGTGTGGAACAGAAGAAGAGGGGATATTGCATGGTCTTTATTCTGATGGCTGTGTTGTCATTTTTTTGCTTTCCTCAAGCCTTTTTCTATGGTTTGACATTGCATTCTGTGAAGGAGTCAAGAAGTGTGTGTGTGTATGTGTGTGTGTGTGTGTGTGTGTGTGTGTGTGTGTGTGTGTGTGTGGTGTGTGTGTGTGTGTGTGTGTGTGTGTGTGTGTGTGTGTGTGTGTGTGTGTGTGTGTGTGTGTGTGTGTGTGTGTGTGTGTGTGTGTGTGTGTGTGTGTGTGTGTGTGTGTGTGTGTGTGTGTGTGTGTGTGTGTGTGTGTGTGTGTTGTGCGCGCGCGCATTTGGATTTGTTGGGACTATTGATTGGTACTGGTTATATGACTTTGTATAAAGGAGTTGAGTGCAAGCGCTTTGAAGTTGACTTTGCAAAATATAGCGGTATATAAATCCCATATATTATTTTGTTGTTGTTGTTGTTGTTCTTGTTGTTATTTTTGTTGTTGTTGTTGTTGTTCTTCTTCTTCTTCTTCTTCTTCTTCTTCTTCTTCTTCTTCTTCTTCTTCTTCTTATCATCATCATCATCATCATTATTATTATTATTATTATTATTATTATCATTATTATTATTATTATTATTATTATTATTATTATTATTATTATTATTGTTGTTGTTATTGTTGTTGTTGTTGTTATTATTATTATTATTATTATTATTATTATTATTATTATTATTATTATTATTATTATTATTATTATTGTTGTTGTTATTATTATTATTATTATTATTATTATTATTATTATTATCATTACGATTACTATTATCATGATCATCAGTATTATTTTTATCAAGATGGGGCAACTAAACTTAACCAAAATGAACAAAGAAAACGCTCTATTAGTATTTTTTTCCTCATAGCCAGCTAGTTAACCATAGCATTTAACCATAGAAACTGTAGGTGTACGCAACGACGATGCGTTTGATATGCTGTTTGATCTATTAGTGTGTGTTGGCAGTTCTCCACACCTTTTAACTTCTATATTAAAGCAGTGTTCTTTGTTCCCGGTGTGTGGGTGGGGGGGGGGGGGGGGGGGGGGGGCGAGAGAGGAGGAGTGGAGTGCAGTCTACGTAAATGAAATGTTACTGTCATCACTATTACCATCATCATCATTACCTTCAACAACGGCAGCGGCAACAGCAACAGCAGCAGCAGCAACAACAACACTCATCATTAACATCATCATTAGCATCTCACTTTTCCAATATGCAGAAGAAAAACAAACACGTTAGCACAGGGGGTCTATTTTACAACAAAACATCACCACCACCACCACCACCACCCCCAACCCACCTACCCACCACCCTCCTCCATCCATCCCTCCTATCACTTCCTCTCCAATCCACATCCCAAATCAATATCAATAAAATGTTGACACACAGTAGCTGATCTGGCCGTGTCACCCCTATCATCCTCCTTCCTCCTCTTCCTCCACCTTCCCCCTACCCCTCACTCCCCATCATCCACCTCCACACCTCTAGTCTTCCGTCCAGCTAAACGTCAAAGTCCTGAAAGCCCGCGTAGTGGATGCTAGCTGTGCTTGGAAAACCAAACACATTAGCTCCTACTCTCACTAATACGTTGGGTCCATACAGCCGCCGACTCATCAACGCGCTGAGGCGTTTCGAATTGGATGGAAAATAATGTGTTTATATCCTCTTTGTTATTCGGCCCCTGCAGGCTTGCAGAGGCACCGATTGTGGAGACTTGCAGAGCTGCCATAGCCTAGCCCCCCCCCCCCCCCCCTCCCCCCGTTCCGAGATGGGTAGTGATGGAGTGATAGAAAGCTGTCATCAATAGTTAATGAACCCGCCCATCGCCTTTGATCTTCCCCGGCTTGCTCATCTACTACTAACCGACCAAAGCTACTCAACGACGCTGCTGTGTCTTTGTGTGTGCTTGTTGTGCGTCACACACACACACACACACACACACACCACACACACACACCACACACACACACACACACACACACACACACACACACACAGCCTCGTGGTAGGTAGGCTAGTTGCGGGGGGGGTTTGAAGACCAGAAAGAAAAAGTTTGTCCTCTATGAGGTTTGTGCTCATTCGCGTCATTTTCTGCTCAACGTTGCGTGAAATGATGAGGACTTTTAGCGCAGAGCGGAGGACCAGGACCATCCATCCCCCTGCAGCTTTTGTGTAAGTGCAGTGATGGTTTATCATAAATCATGCCGTTTGTTTGAAAACCGGCAGAGGTACTCACTCTCAGGGTTTTTGAAGCTTTCATCAAGCTAAGTCCATTGTTCCCCGGGAAAATACTTTCTGTGTTGTAAGACTTGCAACAGTAATGCCTGCACCTAAAAGCACAGGTT
>JASPKP010007851.1:0-7500 GCA_030674155.1 Stramonita haemastoma | reverse complement strand
GGCAACTTTGTCGGCTGAAAGATTATCGCCTTACTGCTTGACAGGTTAAAAAAGGAAAAGGGAAAAAAAAGAATGAGAACTGTCACCAGCCCACACGTACCTGTATTATCAGGTGTGAGATATGAATGATGTCGTGTATGAAAATCTTACTCTTGAAGAACCTGGTAATATAAACTGTACACGAGAGATTCGTTCATTGGAAAAAAAAGATGATTGACAGTAAATATTTCCTTTTGTCACACTCTGTAATGCTGTTTTTGTGATTGTTTGTTTTGTTTTGTTTTGTTTTTAGTTTTTTTTTCTGTTTGTTCGGTTGTTGTTGTTTTTTTACTTAGCTGGTGTTTTTTGTTGTTGTTGTTTTTTTAAAACACACATACACACACACGCACGCACGCACGCACGCACGCACACCACACACGCACGTACGCAGCACGCACGCACGCACGCACCACACACACAGACTTTGTTTAATTGAAAAAAAAAAAAGAATTTGAGCAAGCACAGACTTTTGTGCAGGCGTACATATGAGTTTGCATGCCGAGAGAGACGAACAGACAGACAAAAGAACAGACAGCCAGTCAGCCAGCAAGGCCAGTTAGACAGACAGACAACAAAATAATAGGCAGATAGACAGAAAGACAAGTAGACAGACAGATAGGTGAACAAAGACAGACAGAGAGCAACGAAGAGAGCGGTACACCCAGTGCAAACGTGTCCACTCCTGTTACGGCGAGACAGATTTGGTATTATCAATGACCCAAGGGTACCGTGGGATTATTTAATATCCACTTTATTAGTTATTATCCTGTGTATCATCCCTTCCTATAGGACTTATCTATCCAACCCCCTGGCCCTCTCCAAGATCATAATATTCAAATCGATAACAAACGATGAACTTGGTGTTCATGTTCTCGAGTCATGTTCTAAACAAACTTTTCAAAGCAATAATGAAATGCACATTTTTGACAAATCATATTGTAATATTTTCGAAAAGAAATCGACTACAAACAGAAATGTCCATAAATGTCTTCTCCTTCTTTTCGCTATTACAAACTGTTGGCACTGGGCAATTAGGTAGGCTAAAATAATGCGAGAAGCACACCTGAGACTTAAAAAAAATATTTTGCTTCTAAGCGTTTAAACAATTTTCGGAAATGTGCAGCATCATGTACGGGATGATTGCTTGCAGAGTAATTCTTACAGAAAATAGACGAAACTGTAAATGCACCAAGTAGTGACATAACATTCAGTGCCAAGAAAAATCATTGGGTACAAAATTTTAATGTAACATTATCTGCGGAGGTTTGAAGACAGATTGCATCCCTCATATCCCACAGCCCCCTCCCTCCCCACCCACCCTCCACACCACGACCATTCGGTCTAGGAACTGATGTTGATATGATGATGATGATGATGATGATGATAATAACGAAGATGATCGATGACATCCACAACCTCTGCCCCCCCCCCTGAAGTTACCGCGTTTAAACCATAAAGGACACAGCAGACTTGAATTTACATCATTACATCATCCTTTTTACATGGGGAACTTTTTCTTATATCAACTGCTTCTCTTCAGTAACACAGAAACGTTAAAACGTTTAGCGCCACTAACTGCCTCGGTATACTACATGTAATGGATCTCTTGTGTGTAACAGCCACCCGGTTCATAAGACCTGGGTATCTAAACCCCTATATACATACATGTATCCCTGACAGGGCAGGGAGCCTAGGTGTTGGAGGTGGTGACATATCTCTTCATAGGACTTGACAGGCCGTATGGCGATTATCTTTCAGCTTACAACATTGTTCGAGATATTTGGGAGAGAGAGAGAGAGAGAGAGAGAGAGAGAGAGAGAGAGAGAGAGAGAGAGAGAGAGAAGAGAGAGAGAGAGAGAGAGAGAGACAGAAGAAAGACAGAAGACAGACAGACACACAGACAGACACACGACAGACACAGACACACACGACAACGAGACACGAGACACAACACACAGCAGCACACACACACACACACACACAAGAGGGAAAGAAGAGGAGACAGACACAAGAAAAGACAGAAAAGAAAGAAAAAGAAGAGAAGAGGAGAAGAAGAAGAAGAAGAAGAAGAAGAGAAGAAGAAGAAGAAGAAGAGAAGAAGAAGAAGAAGAAGAAGAAGAAGAAAAGAAGAAGAAGAAGAAGAAGAAGAAGAAGAAGAGAAGAAGAAGAAGAGAGAGAGAGAGAGAGAGAGAGAGAGAGAGAGAGAGAGAGAGAGAGAGAGAGAGAGAGAGAGAGAGAGAGAGAGAGAGACAGACAGACAGACAGACAGACAGACAGACAGACAGACAGACAGACAGACAGACAGCAGACAGACAGACAGACAGGACAGACGGACAGAGAGGGTGTGTTGTGTGTGTATGTGTGTATATTTATTATGTCTGCCGTGTCTGTCTGTCTGTCTGTCTGACTCACTTTCTGTTTGTTGTGTCTGTGTATGCCCACACAGCCAATATGTCAACAATGATTTCTATCCAAAATGGCAGATATCTTTACAACAATCTTATACTCATAGTTCATTTTGGCTCGCAAAACTACCCAGGTTGTTGCATTCACACTGATAGGACAGCATGGACAAAAATCCAAACAAACAATGATATGATTTATTCCATGTCTCCTTTATTCAGTGTGACAGCGAACAGCTTCACCTTTTGTGGCTAAGTATCAAGCTGACAAGGTAGGGGGTAGTAACACAGGTAAATCATACAGGTATAGCTGTTGTGATGTCAAGCGTGATGTATCATCGCCTCTGCTCGTGCATGGAACCAGTAACAAACAGCTTTGATAAAAGACATAACTGTTTTCTTCCAGATGATCATATTGAAAAAATTAAAATTTAATGGTGTGGAGTATAATCAAAATAAGCTGTGGCTTGATGCTTTTCCCCCTGCTGTATTGTTGTCTGGTTATGGTGTATAGGATCTATGTATTGAAAAACAATTTTTAAAACGTTAGAGAGGCAAATTATCAAGATAAAAACTCGAGGTACTCAAGGCGTTGGCATACAGCTAGCTTCGCCTGCTCTGGCTATAGGTATCACGTGGACATAGTGATAGGTGCCTGTGGTAACATGATAAATTATATCTATAGCTGATCTGACTTGAAGCGTGACCTGTCGCCTCTCTTCCCTCTTGTGGACCAATGCGAATCGTCATGGACAAAAGACAAAATAGGCTGCATTCCAAATCCCCGTAATAATTGCCTACTCGGGTCTGTTGTTGGGCGTTCCCTAGCTTGACACCTGTACCCTGGGGGTCACCTAGAATATGCACTTGTCTCACTCCTCGCACTTTGGGAATCACTGTGAGACTGTAAGTATACAGTGAATAAGAAGTTTGCATGTATGCTCATCTCCGCTGCGATGTAAATACTATCACAACAGCAACAAACAACAACGATATGTTTGGCTGTTTATAGGTACTTCGCTATACATTATGCACACATTGTCAGACTACAGAGGATTCTGTTCTTCTTTAATGCAGTCTGTTTTCCAAAGGAGTAGCAAAGATGGAAGAAAGCGGGAATAGCAAACTATGAAAACACAAATATAAGCGCAAGAAACGTCAAAGGACTCATGTGAGAAATTGACAAGAAGAAGAAGAGAAGAAGAAGAGAAGAAGAAGAAAGAAGAAGAAGAAGAAGAAGAAGAAACGAAGGAGGAGAAAAGAAGAAGAAGACAAGGAGGAGAAGAAGAAGAAGAAGAAAGAAGAAGAAGAAGAAGAAGAAGAAGAAGAAGAAGAAGAAGAAACCTGATATCACCATGAGTGAAGAGACGTTTAATTGAACAAACACAAAAATGAAATCTGAAATTACTTCATTACTATCCCAAATTTTCAACGGTACGACACAACACCACCTTAAAACCTTCACAATCATAATTTCCCCGATTCTACACACAAAAAAAATTCATCTCTCCTCTGTTTCTCACGGTAAGCAACAATGCTGTCCCACCCACCACCAAACCATCCAACCCACCCACCCAAAACACTACACTGCCTGCCAAAAAAAAGCAGAGGGGGGGGGGGGGAGGCAGCAAAAGAGACAATATATTTGGTTCCATGTGCCCTTTGTTGGCTGTGACAGCACAGCTCTGCTGCTTTGGGAGACAGGCAGGCATGGCCCTGACAGGATGCAGGGTAACCCACACCCCTGCTGATCCAACATGAGGCCAAACCTGTCCTGTCGCTTCTTCCTTCACCCACTCACTGTGTGCAAAGTTTTACTGGAGTGTGTGTGTATAAAGGCCGCACTCCGTCGTTAGAGCTTTTGCCTGTTTCCTTTTGTTTTTTTCTAAATTTTTATAGGCCCCTATTATGAATTTAAATGCACATTCGTACTCTTCTTCTCTGACGTCCGTGTATGGCTGTTTGCATGATGAGGTGCTTGGAAATAGCTACACAGGCAAACTTCTCATTTAGCGCGTACTTACAGTCCCACTCACTGTGTAGATGTGACGACCAAGATAGAATGCACAATCCACTTACTGTCTCACATTGATACCCAGGGTCTTAGGCTAATTATGCTGGGGCTCAAACACCCATCAACAGCGACAAAAAGACACACAGCCCTTATCTCTGCATCTGCGAAAAAAAAGGAAAACGTTGTCCTGCGTAGGATGCACCCCTGACATACACAAGTCTGATGATCAGCCATTGTGCCCAGATTTGGTAACCTTGATTTCAAACACTAATTTCCAACACATACTGACCTTTATTTTCTTTTGCCCGCAGTAGCCCACTAATCACAATATAGATAGCCTTTTCTTTGTTTCCAGTATTCAAAGCCCTGTAGTCTAGGCGAGTCCTATTAAGTATTTCATTATTTTTATTTTCAGCTGGTAGGAATGCTGCGATCTTTCCACATGTTTTACTGGATCATTCTACTTTTTTTAAAGTCAGCCTGTTCTTGTTTTCAATGGTCTTGGTATACGATCAGTCATTTGTTTTGACTGAGCCTAGATGTTTAAAGTCTTTGACTCTACATCTGAGCGCAAGGCTCTAACCACTAGACTATCATCCAAGGAGTTTTCTCAAAATATTCCTTTCTTTCCAATGCCCATAAACTTTCCTGATCCCTCAGAAGCAAAACTGTTTTAATGAAAGGCTACACGACACTAAGCCACAAGAATGCACAGTAACGATTTAAAAAAAAAGCATGGTCTCAAAATGCCATGGTCTTTGAATTCTGACATTTTCCAGGAGATAACTACCTAGGACAGCTTGACAGAAGATGTATTCTGTCCCCTTTTCCTTTCCTCTTGTGCGATAGCAAACTGTTTTACTTGACAGCGACAGGGCATCATGTGACAGACTTTCAGGGGTAATATAATCTCTCGATGTCCTGACAGGAAGCAACACATACCATTTCTCTTCTGTGTGAGCTTTGAAGTGTTTAAAGAACCACGTTGCTCTTCTTAGGTTAAAAGGAGCTCGAGACTATCAAGTCGTAATGAGTTTATCTAAAGAGAGGTTTATATTCTTCTTCTTCTTCTTCTTCTTCTTCTTCTTCTTCTTCTTCTTCTTCTTCTCTTCTTCTTCTTTCTTTTTCTCCTTCTCCTTCTCCTCCTTCTTCTAACAACAACAACAACAACAACAAAACACGTAACTTTCTAGTTCTCATCCGTGACAGTCCGTGAATGGTAGCAGCAACCATAATTATACCAGGTAAGCCCTTCAACAAAACATAGATTTCATGTTGTTGGCTTCACCTGTCTTTGGGTGAAAGCATACCTCTCTACAGGTTGTCTGGAGCATGGTATGACAGCTGACAAGATGCGCTGTAACATGATAATTGGCTAGTCTGACATGAAACAAGATTTAGCTGTCACCTCTTTTTTTCTTACATTATGGTAAACTATTAGTGTTTAGAAGTGTACTGACTATGGTAATCTGTTTGTGTCTAGAAGGGAATAGTCTGTGATAAACAATTGGAGTCTAGAAATTTTTTGTTTGTTTTTTGATGGGGGGAGGTTGGTTGTTTGTTTGTTGTTTTTTTGTCTAGAAGTGTACTGTCTATGGTAAACTATGTTTTTAAATTATTTTTTTTATGTAGAAGTGCACTGTCTATTGTAGAATATCAGAATCTAGAAGTGTACTGCCCATGGTTATTAACTGGTGTCTGGAAGTGTACTGTCTATGGTAAACTGTTAGAGTCTACAAAGTGCACTGTCTTATGGTAAACTATAGTGTCTACAAATGCTGCATTTATGGTAAACACTGCTGTAGATGTTATTGTCTTTGGCAAACCAAAAGTGTGTGGAAGTGTTTTACCTATGGTAAACTGTTAGCGTCTAGAAGCGCTGTTATTTTTTTATATTCAATGTTTTCTTCTTTTTTATTGTCTTGTTCTTTTTTTTTAACGTCTCAGAAGGAAAAGATTTATTTCACACGACCATTGCTACCTTCGTTTTCCCTCACCGCCATCACCCACACACTCTCCTCTCTCTTCTCTCTCTCTCTCTCTCTTGAGCTAGTTGATAACGATGCTGACAGGGAAGGATAACATCAACGTCCCTATATAAGCAGCAGGACTCCGCGTGTATGAGCCAATACTAAGAAGTACGGACGGCAGCTTACTTTCGCTCCGAACTGACTGCCAGCATAAGTAAGGTCTGAGACTAGGCAGCAGGCTGAAGCATGTGAGCTTCTCTCTCCCTTGCAATCCAGAATGCTTAGATAACGTCACCATCTGCTTATCAAGCTGAGAGAGCCTCTGTGGCCTGCCTAACCTGCTGAGTCTTAGCTTTCATATCAAACGACAGACCATCAGATTCGATTCCACTGGCTGGGGAAAGAGAACTTGACAAGGTGACAAACAAGGGCCTAAGTTTTCCCTTTCTTACTAGAGGTCCTTCACCCTATACCAGGGTTTGGATGGCTTCTCACGTTTTATTTCCCCCATGATGCATCACAGCATTTTCTTTTTTGTATCGTGGAAGCTTTCGTCTTACCCATACTGCACTGGGGCAGGTGCGGGTGACTTCGGCTCATGTAGTGTACAATGTGCGGGGAAAATACTACCTCCATTTATTTTAGCTGGGTTGGTAGGGAGTAGGGAGTAGATGGGGTTGGGGTGGGTTGGCATTTTTTAAAATCTGATCTTTCGATAACTGTAGTCCTGTTCTGATATCATATCTATAAGTATGCAGAAGGGGACATGGGAGTAAATAGCGCTGGTTTTCCAATACTTTGTTTGTTCTTTCTATCTGTCGTACGCGTTCTTTTCATTTCTCTTTCTTTTCTTTCTTTCTTTTTTTTTTCTCTTTCTTCTTTCTTTGTTTGTTTCTTTCTTTGTTTCTTTGTTTCTTTCTTTGTGGTTGTTTTTCTATCTATCTATCTATCTATCTATCTATCTATCTATCTATCTATCTATCTATCTATCTATCTATCTATCTATCTATCTTCTTCTTCTATCTCTCTTTCTCTTCTCTCTCCCTCTCTCTTTCTTTTTTTAATTGCTTTTCTT
>JASPKP010007850.1:10000-12258 GCA_030674155.1 Stramonita haemastoma | reverse complement strand
TTTAAACTGCTTTTACGATCTTATGACACATGTTTATACACAGAATAACGTCTCGTTTCCCCATTGGTCATTGCATTTGGGTTTGGGGTAAATATTTGATAAACGTTTTCAAGCAAATGATTACACTGATTCAAATACGGTGAGAGGTTGTAAGACCCTTAAGTTCAGAAGCATAAAACCCAACATGGGTTTGCCCTGGGCATCAAACAGCTAAAAAACACAAACATCCATGCTACCCAAAGCCCAAATTGTTTTCAAGATATCAAAAACGTCTTCATTGCTTTTGTGATCTCTGGAGTAGATCCCAAGGAGTCTCCGAAAGATCTCACCTCTACACCTGTACACTTCTCTCCAAACTTGCAGTGAGGGTCCACCATTAACAGGCATCCGGGAACATGGATAGGGACAAGGGAGCGCATCAGTCTGATCTTAGGAGTTAAGTGATATATTTTTTATCTCTCTGGATGGTGTTCAGTTTTGACATCGCTGTTTCCAGCTTCTGAACGTTGACTCTTGATTCAGTGCTGATCCCTTTTGGGCATTATTGGTCATCATTTTGGTCTTCCCCTGCCCTGTTTCCATGCGGTATGTTTTGGAGCCCTTAATCAGAACAATGAACAAAATAAACCTACTTATGGTAGAAATGCATACAAAATAACACACAAAACACACAAACACACACACACACACACACACACACAAAACAACACACACACACAGAAAAGGGCAACCAAGGATAGAAAAATGAGAGGGAAGAGACAGACGACAGACAGACAGACAGAGAGAGTGAAGGCCCAGATCGGCCAGGTTTAAACAAGTTTATGGCATTGACTTTGGAGCCTGGGTGCCATATCCCCAACCCTACCCAAATAAAACAAATGAAATGGAGACACATTCGGCGCCACGATGCTGAGATACGGTTATTGGTATGACATACTGTCTGGGGGGTGTATTGTACCCCTCGGACTGTTGGTTTGACTGATGGGAATAACTAGACTGATATTTATGAAAAAAAGCTGTCACTTTTATTGTTATCACGTATTATTAGAAATGATGATATTGATCCAACAGTTTCGGTAACCAGTGGCAGTGGTGTTTCTGTTCCTGCGTTGTTCCAGTAGTAATTGTTTGTAGTAGCAGCAGTAGTAGTCAAAGTCATTCGGATGAGACTAAAAACCGAGGCCGTGTGCAAACACACGCAGAACATCTTGCCTACACGATAAAACCCCGTTCCCCCTTTCGGAAGAGCGGGGCCATCCTGTGCCGGTAGGAGCGATGACAAAATTATACAAAAAAAACCTCAGCATGCAACAGGTGTTGTGTTAAGACACCATCTCTGAGGAAAAAATCGGGGAGTTGAAGTCCAGGCCGGGGGCGGCTCAGGGCTGTATAATTATGGCAACGTCTAACGGCTCCTGCGATGGTACTGGAAACCATTCGTATCGGTCATTGACAACTGAACTGGGGGGGGGGATGTACTGAAGCCAAGACACGCAAACGGTCACCCATCCAACTGGTAACCACGCTCGACGATGCTTAACTTGACTTTGGGAAAGCGAGCGCTCTGACCACTGAGCTACCCCGCCCCCAGCCGTTACTAGAGCGGTCACAAAACAGCTGACAGCTTTGCCATTGTTGTCTCTCTTTCATGTGACCAGTGTATAAATCTAACTGGAAACAGGAAGCCCAGATAGGCGTGAGGTCATGGACATGAATGTCACAGAGAGAAAACACATCACTGTACTTTTGCACACCACTCTCAGTTGCACAGGCCCTACTTGGCTCAGGCAGAAAAACAAGGTCTTTCTGTGGAAGTGTTGCTTTTCAATTTGTATGCGTGCACCACTAAGTCTGGGCAAGATAGGTCTAAGCCCACACAATGCCCTAGCTGTGAATACAGAACGCCAGACGACGTAACACTAGCGGAATAGGGTTAGATCCATTCGTTGATTAAGCCACGGTATGGATTACAGGGATCCTCATGAAATCCCATGTCTACAACATGCAGGCAGATAGGGTTGCCACATACATATAGAAACTTAAGGAATAACGAATGATTATGGAGAGAGGAAACAAAGGCAGAGAGAAACAGGTACGCTCAGAAAAAAAATGAAATCGACAGAGAGATAGACTGACAAAAAAAACACACACAGAGAGACAGAGTGAGAGATGTGGACAGACAGAAAGGTAAAGCACAATATTGTTAAATGTGTAAAGGCGCTCCCGGAGTCTTGTTGTCGTTGAGGGGCGAGATGTCT
>JASPKP010007850.1:0-5000 GCA_030674155.1 Stramonita haemastoma | reverse complement strand
GGGTCGTCAAATTGCGAACACAATGTTCTAACCACTAGACTATCCCGCCCCCTTATCAAGGATAAAGAGAGCCAGGTGGACAAGCCTAGGTCTGGCTAGAACAGTCAACTGGATGGAGCAGATGGAGGAGGAGTGGGGAGGTGATGATGTTGGTGATGAGAGGAAGAAGAAATGATGATTAGTATTGTATTGTATACTACTTTAAGTCTCTGTCTGTCTGTCTGTCTGTCTGTCTGTCTGTCTGTCTGTCTGTCTGTCTGTCTGTCTGTCTGTCTGTCTGTCTGTCTGTCTGTCTGTCTGTCTTCTCTCTCTCTCTCTCTCTCTCTCTCTCTCTCTCTCTCTCTCTCTCCTCTCTCTCTCTCTCTCTCTCTCTCTCTCTCTCTCTCCTCTCTCTCTCTCTCTCTCCCCCTCTCTCTCTCTGTGTCTCTGTGTCTGTGCTACGTTAATTCAACATCAGACGACAAATCTTTGAATAAGTTTCTTTGTGAATTAGCTTACTACGTTCACAACTAAAAGGAAAGATGGAGAGAGATACAGAAAGTTATGATCGTCTGCTTTCCTAACTGTGTTAGTTACTTCCACAGTGTTACATTTATGGCTCCAAGCAAATACTTGTTTGATGGGCAGTGCAGCAATATCTCCCTTGTTGCTTGTTTAAGTAGTTCACTGTGCGCTGCTGGTGTAGAAAGATTGTTGATACGAATGTGTGTGTGTATGTATGGTGTGTGTGTGGTGCGTGCGTGCGTGCGTGTGTGTGTGATGGTAGTGTTGTGTCGTGTGTGTGTTTGTGTTTGATGTGTGTGTTGTGTGTATGTATATGTGAGTGGTGTAATGTATGGTATGTAGTGGAGTATGTATGTAGATGCATGATGATGTATGTATGAGTAGTAGATGATGTAGAGATGGTATGTAGAGAGAGCATGTATGTATGTAGATGATGTATGTATGTATGATAGATGATGTAGAGAGAGTAGATATGGAGGCTAGGGGTGGAAGGTGGTGGGTGGAGCATGAGAGAGAAGGATGGTAGTGTGGAAGGGTGTGAGTGAGAGAGAGAGACATTTAAAGGCTGGGGAAAGGGGTGGGGAGAGGTGAGAGAGAGGAGAGAAGAGAGAAGGAAGAGAGAGAGAGAGAGAAGAAGAGAAGAGGAGTGAAAAAGAAGAGAGAAGATCAGAGCAGACGCAGACGAGCACAAGAACAGCAGCGAGAAAACAGAAGAGCGGATGGAGCGAGGACAGAACAGGACAGAGACAAAGAGAAGAACAAAACGACAGAGAAAATAAGGATCGAGAAGAGCGATTGACAAGACGAAGATAAGAGGGAGGCGAAGGAGATCATGTCACAGCATGAATGAAAAGGGGAAAGATTAGACATAGAAGGCATGGTATGCAGCAGGGTAGGTGGGTGGGTGGATAAAGCAAGGCGACTGGGGAATATGATCAATAGGGTGGAATGGGAAGGGAAACGGGGGGAGAGTTAAGGGAATAATCAATGGAAGGGGTGGGGGTGAGGGGTGAGGGGTTGGTGGGTGGGGTGTGGGTGGGGTGAGGGGGTGGGGGGTTGTGGAGGATAAGGAGTAGGGAGAATAATCAATGGCTGTGAAATGTAAGAGCAGGAAGGATTTATGACTGACTACCCATGACTGTAGACTGTTTTTTTTTTAAGACTGTCTGTCTGTGTGTCTGTCTTTCTGTGTGTGTGTTTGTATGTATGTATGTCTACTTGTCTGTCTGTATGTATGTGTGTATTTACGTACGTACATACGTGTGTGTATCTGTGTATGTATGTATGTCTGTCTGTATGTCTGTATGCATGCATGCATGCATGCATGTATGCATGTATGTATATATATATATATATTAATATATATATATAATATTGAATATATATCATATATATCTACTGATTCCAGACTACAGGACAAAAAGTTATGAACATTATCTGCTGAATTAGCTTATGACACTCGCAACAATGGTTCTCTCGCGTCTCTTAAAAAACAAAAAAAAGAACAGCAGAAGCAGCAGGGGGTAGTGATTGTCTGGATCGTAACGTGTGTCAGTTATGTGCAGAGTGTTATGTGTGTGGCTCCTAGCAAATTGTTTTTTGAGGTGCGCTCTAATATTAACATTGTTGCTTGTTGAGCTGTTGGGTGGTTAGTGTTCGTTAGGGTTTTTTGTTTGTTTGTGTTTTTTTTGGGGGGGGAGTGGGGGAGTGGAGGGGGGGGTGTAGTTTTTTTTTTTAAAAGAAATTTTGGCATTACTTGTGTGTGATTTTGCATTTGTGTGTATGTGTGTGTGAGTAGGGGTGTAAGTATATGTGTTTGTGTGTGGCGTGTGAGGGGGAGGGGTGTTGTTGATAATTTGGAGAAAATGCAACTTGAATGTTTAAAACACTTCTTCAGACTTAAAAGGAGCGCAATGACTAATCTGACATAAGGTGAAATTATAATACACCCCCTATCAGTTTTGATTGGTGCAAGGTTAATCAGAATTTGGTGTGATTGTATTAATTCTGACAAATCGTCATCGAAATTGTATTATGTACTCTATGATTTACATACAAAGAGGGTGTATTGCTCCGAATGGATAGAAAAACTTTCACAACATTTTAATTGAAACATAATTTGAGTGTGTGTGGGAAACACAAACTTTCGTAAACAAAGATACTTTTTGTCGTAATTTAAATGATAATTTGTTAAGTCGTGGTCAGAGCTGCAAAGAAGTAAATAAATGCATATTTTCTCAGTTTCAAAAACTGTTTTAAGAAGGAAAAGTACATTAGCGAGTTGTCATATAGCAATATGATTTCAGTATTTAGAATCAGGTGTATTAATCATTCCTTGCCGATTGAAACAGGACGAGGTAACGGCATTCATCGTGAAAGTCGTCTTTGTAAACACTGTAACATGACAACGATAGGAGATACAATGGACAAACCTAAGTTTTCTGAGCTTCGGAAGAATGTCTTGACTCAGGAATATCAATAACTAAGACCCATGATCTTTTTTTTTTATAGTTTAGTCTCTTTTGACCAAAATACGTCACCAAAACATAAAAAATTCAAAGTCAGAAGTAAAGTTGCATGACCTTGATGAAAAGGTTGACTCTATTTTCACTTCTATCTAATTCAGTGGTGCAAACACAATTTGGTATTTTAAGTAATATGTTACACTTCATTTTCTTTACTGAAATCCTTCATACCACAAGAGGGATCAAAGGTAAATGAATTAAATGCATCTTGAATCTTATGAGAGCACGCACGCGTACGCACGCATGTGTGTGTGTGTGCGCGCGCGCGTGTGTGTGTATGTGTGTGTGTGTGTTTGTGTTCGCGCGCGCACGCGTCGTATTGTGGTGTGTCCGTCTGTTTTTATGTCACCTCTCTCACTGACCAAACCTAAAAATCATTGTGAAACAATATGTATTCACTGAATGAAAAGTTTACACGTATTTTCCTTCACAAATTTCAATTTCAAATTCTTTATTTCCTGTCATCCCTTTAGGGATATGGAGGATTTTACATAACAGCAATAAGCAAAATCATAACTGAACAACATGCATGCACCATGTAACTAAATGTTATAACAATTACTATAGAAGTACCACGTTATATAGCCACACTCTGACTTCAGATTTTTGTTTTTTACTATAGATGAAAGTACAAGCTTGTGTACTGAGAGCTTTTCAGGGCTGAAGAGAAGATCAACATAACAGCATTTTCTAACGTAAGCTGCGGGGATGGGGGGCGGGGGACGGGACAGGTGAGGGATGAAGAGTACACAGTTTGTAAACTAATGTAATTTAAAGAAAGTACATCTAAAAAGGATAGAAACTGGGAACAAGAAACCATATTTTTAAAATATTTTTTTAGCGCTGGTCCCATCAACCTTTCAACACCCAAATAATTAACCCGTGACTCTTGCCACGTTAAAATAAACGAAAGCGTGATCAAAACAACACAGGCATAATAATCCCCCTGTTTCTTCATCAATCATGAATAATGGCAGAGCATGGCATGCCAGCTCATCACACGAAAGCACACGGCCTCCTCTGTGGCGCGTCGTGTAGCCTAGCCTAGCCTAGTACTGTGCGTTCGTTCCGACACCGCAGCCAACATGGATTGTCTCTCCTTGCTCTGCCGGCCGGCACACGCCGTTGGAGGGCGCTCGCAACAGCAGCGAAGCCAATGAATGGCAGAGTCTCAGAGCCTGTGCCAGCCTTGGTCGTCTGCAGGCCGACAGT
This sequence comes from Stramonita haemastoma, assembly GCA_030674155.1. Classification (NCBI taxonomy): domain Eukaryota; kingdom Metazoa; phylum Mollusca; class Gastropoda; order Neogastropoda; family Muricidae; genus Stramonita; species Stramonita haemastoma. Next base: position 759 of record JASPKP010007850.1, on the reverse strand, counting down.
TTGGAGTGATATTTTGTCGTCTGCTGCGGTCGACTCAACTTGGATGTGCATGATATCTCTCGGAACTGGATCATTTTTTTGGTTTTAACCACGCTCCTTCTCTTTCTTACTAACAACAAAAAAAGTAAGTGTATGTTTGTTTATGTGGCGATGTTTTTTTTTGTTCGTGTGTGGTTTTTAAAACGTAGTGGGTGTGTGTTGTTGCGATTGCTTTTGGAAAGTGTGCTTGCAAGCAGACGACAAAAATGACGGCTGTCCCTGCTGAGAATCGGGTTTGGTGGTGATTCCTAGGGATCGAAGAGTGGCGTGGATTTTGCGAATGTTGCTGCATTGCATTGATTAGAAGCAGGGAGGCGGGTTGGTGTTGTTGTCTGTCTGCTCGTCTGTGTGTGTGTGTGTGTGTGTGTGTGTGTGTGTGTGTGTGTGTGTGTGTGTGTGTGTGTGTGTGTGTGTTGTCTCTGTGTGTGTGTGTGTGTGCGTGTGTGTGTGTGTGTGTGTGTTTGTATGTGTGTGTGTGTGTGAGTGTGTGTGTGTGTGGTGTGTGTGTATGTGTGTGTGTGAGTGTGTGTGTGTGCACGCGCGCGCGCGCGCGTGTGTGTGTGTGTGTGTGTTGTGTGAGTGTGTGTGTGTGGTGTGTGTGTATTGTGTGTGTGTCGACATGTCTAGTTTTGCTGTGTTGTGTGTGTGTGTATGTTCGTATGTATGTATGTATGTATGTATGTATGTATGTATGTATGTATGTATGTATGTATGTATGTA
>JASPKP010007849.1:7500-12261 GCA_030674155.1 Stramonita haemastoma | reverse complement strand
TTTGTGTGTGTGGTGTGTGTTGGTGTGTGTGTGTTGTGTATGTGTGTGTGTGTGTGTGTGTGTGTGTGTGTGTGTGTGTGTGTGTGTGTGTAAACTGCTGCCTAGACGTATTATAATTCTCCTTTTCTGCTTACGTCTGAACCGTAGCCTAGTGGTAATGCATATTATCTTAGAGCATGAGCGGTTGTGGGTTCAAACCCTGTGCAAAAGTGGATTTTTTTTATCTCCATCTACTAGGTCGTTAGTGATTGTCTGGGTCTGGTGCTAGTGCTTTGGATGATAGAAGTTCCGCATGCAACATGCACGTAGCGCATGTAAAATACTATGTGGCAACAAGAGAGTTGAATGAACTAAAGTACTAGGGTGTTTTGTTTTGTTTTAATCACTATAGTTTTATGATTGTGTGGGGCGGTTGTGTCATTGTAGGTAATTTTTGTTGTTTGTTGTTGTTTGTTTTTTTAGTAAGCACGCAGGCAATAAAAGTGTGTGTGATTACATTATATTATCGGGATTTCTCCACAAAAGTTCAGCCTGGATTTCCCGATGGGAAATCTGCCGTGTGGTTCGATAAAATTAATGCCTATAGAATTAATGCTCTCTATGTTTTTGGTTCCTCGTCACTTGTTGTTGAGTTTTTCCTCTCACCAGGACACTTGCTCATTCCGCTAAGCATGGGGTTTTTTTTCGTTCTGAGGACGTGTGTCACAGTGTCATTAAAACGCTAGCTGGCTGGTTGGTTGGCTGGCTGGCTGGCTGGCTGGCTGGCTGGTTGGTTGGATGGCTGGTTGGCTGGTTGGCTGGCTGGTTGGCTGGCTCGCCGGGTGGTTGGTTGGATGGCTGGTTGGATGGATGGATGGCTGGTTAACTGGTTGGCTGGCTGACTGGTTAGCTGGCTGGTTGGCTGGCTGGCTGGCTGGCTGGCTGGCTGGCTGGCTGGCTGGCTGTGCCGTTTACAGTGACAACTCCCATAATCACGGTATACTACGTTTATGTCTGCAGACTAGTTCCATTTTTTCTTTTTTTTTTATCTCTCCCTTCCTGTTTCTTTCTCTTTGTCTCTTTGTGTTTGTTTTTTTTTTCTTGCTTCGTTTGCTCACTAGTAGTAGGGATTTGTTTTGCATCTGTCATCCAGACGTAGGTTCTTTTCTTTTGAAGATAGATAGCGTCAAAGAGAGAGAGAGAGAGAGAGAGAGAGAGAGAGAGAGAGAGAGAGAGAGAGAGAGAGAGAGAGAGAGAGAGAGAGAGAGAGAGACAGAGAGAGAGAGAGAGAGAGAGACAGCGCTGGACTTGACCAGACCGAGAACTAACAAAAGAAAGCTTTGTGTAGCTACTAAGTCACTTAGTGCTTGTTAGTAGTACTCTTAGTCCCATGTTGCAGAAGATAACGTATAAAACCCCTAATAAAGAGTAAGATTTTACTTTATTTATTTATTCTTCTATTTCGAGGATAACGAAAGAAGCTCTATTGTGCTTTTTTTTACATCCAGTCCCCGTGTGCATGAAGTCTTGTAAATGTCATCTGTTCCCACCGGCTCACAACGGCTGACACGAAAAGCGGAACAGGATTTAACGTGTGTGCAAGATGTTCTGCGTGCGTTCGTACACGGGGCCTCGGTTTATAGTCCCATCCGAGGGACTTTTGGGGAGAGTGGAGTCAGCACTGATGTTAACTCCAGGAGAAAAATCTCCTCGACCGGGAATCGAACCCGGGTCGTCAAATTGCCAACGCAATGTTCTGACCACTAGGCTATCCCGCCCGCCCAACTTAGTTGTTAACTCTTTCTATATTTCTGGCCAAGCTATCTAGAACGATCTCCCTCTCTCCCTTTGTAAAAAGCCTACATATGATACATCTAAATCCAGCCTCAAGATATATTAATTTCAAAGCTAATATTTTCCCCTCCTGTTTCATCTTATTATAGCTGCCCCTGCGCTGCTTTTCAACAGCCTAAATATTCACCACCCTGCTATAGTGTATAACCTCTGTGTGTGTGTGTGTGTGTTGTGTGTGTGTGTGTGTGTGTGTGTGTGTGTGTGTGTGTGTGTGTGTGTGTGGTGTGTGTGTGTGTGTGGTGTAGGTGTCATTTAACTTTGTTAAAAATCTAAATTGTTATTGGTTGCATGCGTAAGAATTGGTTTTAATTCAAGCGCTTTGATTTGTTTTTGCAAGGTATTGCGCTATATAAATTCCACTTGTTATTATCATCATCATCATCATCATCATCATCAATCATCATCATCATCATCATCATCATCAACACAACAACAACAACAACAACATCATCATCATCATCATCATCATCATCATCATCATCATCATCATCATCATCATCATCATCATCATCATCATCATCATCATCATCATCATCATCATTATCATTATAAAAGGCAATGTTTCTGTTATCTGTTTAAGGTACCACACCCTACAAAGTGTTCTACATAGGCTACACCACACATCTACCAGGAAGTCTATTCCAGTCCACCTACGGAGCGAGAATGAGCGATTTTTCACTCTGGAATGGAGGCCTATGTTTATGGATCGGTGGTCTAGAAATAACACCTGTCTAGAAAGCGAAAAGTCCAAGTCCACGTTGAATCGGTGGTCTAGAGGTAACGCGCCTGCCTAAAAATCGAAAAGTCCTGGGTCGGAGTGTGCGGTGGTTCGAATCCCGTTTGAGCCCAAAACTTGTCTCCCACCAACTAGACCCAGAGTGGTGGTCCGGGTGCTAGTCTTTTCGATGAGACAGTGAACCGACATGCCGTGTGCTACACGTTTAGTTCATGTAAGAGTACCCATGGCAACACGAGAGTTGTCCCTGGCCAAATTCTGTAGCAAAAAGCCACTGTGATAGGGAAACAAAATACGTATGCAGACAGGAAAAGAAAAAAAAAGATAATGGTGGCGCTGCTCTTGTGGCGACGTGTTCTCCTCAGGTAGGAGACAGTTTAAGTTTCACAGACATATTAATCCGCCCTGACTTATTCCGGTCGACAATACAATACAATGCAATACAATATAATGCAAAGCTATACAGTACAATACAATACATTGATTAATTAAAAATAATGACATCTGAAATTTTCACAGCGCTTAACCTTGTAAAAAAAATTCAAGCGCGTTCATTCAAATCATTTACGGACATGTGGCCAAAACAATATAATACAATACAGTACCGTACAATACAAAAGAATACAGTACAATACAAAACAGTACAATACAACACAATTATTCCGTCTGTGACAATGGTAATATGGCGATCCCTCAAGAATATTTCTACTCTGAGATCACTATCAAATCTCAAAGGGGAATATCATCGGAAAGTTTCCATAGAAAGTTTGACTGGAAAGTTTCAGAATCCTCTGTCTGGAAAGTTTCATAATCATTTGTCTAGAAAGTTTCAGAACCATCTGTCTGAGAAGTTTGGTTGGTTTGTGTTTTTTTTTCTTACAGGTTTCAGCAACGTACACTTCTCTTTTTTCATGGTTTTCTTTTTTTTCTCTTTTTCTGCGTTTGTCAGTCGGACAGCTTATGCTGAGTTAGGACACTGTCCTTCCTTGTTTGTTTGAACTAAGTGTTCGCTAGTCTCGGGGGGAATTGCACATCTGTCACTGATGCAAAAAGGTTCTTGTTCTTCTTGTTCTTCTAGTTGTTGTTATTGTTGTTGTTGTTCTTGTTCTTCTTGTTCTTTTTGTTCTTTTTGTTCTTCTTCTTCTTTTCCTTCTTCTTTGCACTCTTCTTCTTTGCAATTCTTCTTCTTCTTCTTCTTCTTCTTCTTCTTCTTGTTCTTGTTTTTGTTCTTCTTGTTGTGCTTGTTCTTGTTCTTGTTCTTGTTCTTCTTCTTGTTCTTGTTCTTCTTCTTCTTTTCTCTTCTTCTTCTTTCTTCTTCTTCTTCTTCTTCTTCTTCTGTTTTGCTTACTGTTAGTATATTTTGTTGCGATCCACACTTAAATTCACTGGATAAGAATCTTTGACTTCAAAATGTGTGGATCCAAGAAATCCTGGGTTCGAATTTATTTGGGGGGGGGGGTATTTATTATTTTATTTATACCACTTTATGTCACAGAAGATTTTCCTGCGTGAAATTCGGGCTGCTCTCCCTGAGAAGAAGAAGGCTGGGCTCCGCCAAATTCCCTCACCCAAAAACACGCCACACGAAAAATTCCATACAGCGCCTCAACAATACCTCAAAGATCTAAAGGCTGTGGAATGTAAGTCAAGTCAAGTCAAGTCAAGTTAAGTCAAGACAAGTTAAGTCAAGTCAAGTCACCTGTTACACGCAGAGAGCTCGCCATACTGCACTTTGAAATAATACTGCAAGTCTGTTCACTTTGAATAATGATCTCAGTATTTGGAAAGTTGAAGCCCCACAAAAAAGTCCCCCCCCCAAAAAAAAAAAAGTCCATGCTTTTTTGGGGGGTCTTTTTTCTTTCTTTATCTCTTTTCTTTTTTTTTTTGTTAGCCTTTTTTTGTGCATTACTGATCCGTTCATCTGCATTTTATCGAAGTAAGTAAATAAGGAAAAGAAAGAAAAAAAAAGTATTGCCCAAAAGCACGGGTGTATCAGTCAGACTGACTGAAATAAGGGTGTCTTTTGTATGCAAGTCACCAGGTTCTGATAAGGGGTTGACGTTGAGCATTCTTGCTGTGTCATATAAGTTGGTTTATTGCATCTACATGCTTTTTTTCTTTTCTTTTGTCTTTTTCCTCGTCTTGCTATCTGATTCTCTCTCCTTCTCTTTTTTTTTTTTTTTTTGGGGGGG
>JASPKP010007849.1:0-2500 GCA_030674155.1 Stramonita haemastoma | reverse complement strand
TTCAAAGGTTACAGGTAACCATTTACATTTTTTGTATCACAGAGAGAGAGAATATATGGACAGAATGACAGAGTGAGAAAGAGAGAGTGGGGAGGGGGAGAATGATGAATGAATGAATGAATGAATAGTCTTTATTTTTTCAAGGGTTACATACTATTTTTTCATCCGGCCCTTGCCTTGATTAGGGAATATAGCGTTTAAAAAAAAATTAAACTAAAAAAAAAAGGTAATAGCAACCCCCTACCCACCATCACTAACAATAATTCAACCTATATTTTAGAGAGAGACAAACAGACAGACAGGACAGGCAGAGATAGAGAGACAGAGAAGAGAGAGAGGGGGGGGGGGACAACAGACAGACAAACAGAGAGAGACTTGACTGACACTTTTTAGGCATATTATCGGATCTAACCCCTACTGTCCCAAACATCAGAATGCATGCACAGTCACATAATCGTGATCACATTCAAAAGGCACCCACAAAAAGGTCACATGTTTGTATGTATGTATGCATGCACACCTCAATTATTCTGCTTGAGCCCAAACCTGACAGTAGTGTGCAACAGGTTTGCTCTCCCTCGTGTGCTTGAATGTGTGTGTGTGTGTGTGTGTGTGTGTGTGTGGTGTGTGTTGGTGTGTGCGTGCGTGCGTGTGGTGTATGTGCGTGGTGTGTGTGTGTGCGTGCGTGCGTGGTGTGTGTGTGTGTGTGTGTGTGTGTGTGTGGTGTGTGTGTGTGTGTGTGTGTCCACTGACATTTGCCAAGTCGTGCCAGCTATCGCTCTCCCTGGTTTTTTGTTTGTTTGTTTGTTTTTGTTGGGGTTTTTTGTTTAGTTTCGTCCTTCGGCCAAAGCTCGATGTTAGTGAGAGTTTGCATATGCTACCGTTTTTTGCCCATCGTGAAGATAGCAGTATTCCGAATGCGGAGATGTATGTTGGGTGTGTTCGTGTTTCCGTATCCACCGAACGCTGACATGAATTACGGGACTTTATCGTGTAAATTTGGTCTTAAGCATATATAACATATATATAATATATATATATATATATATATATATATATATATATATATATATATATATATATATATATATATATATATATATATATGTGTGTGTGTGTGTGTGTGTGTGTGTGGGGGGTATACCAAGGGAATTAAGACTCTGGCAGGCCTGCACTTGAATCTGACCAAAGAGATAGTAAAAAAAATGTCCGCTCTTAATTCACCAGACACCGCCGAGATTCGAACCACAACTTCAAGCGCCCATGAGTTTGATCTCGAACGGTCTTAACCACTCGGCTATAGCGTCTGTCGCTGTCCCTGTTTGCAATGACTCAGGGTATGTGTGGAATTGGGATTTTTGTGTGAGGAAAAAATGTTAGTAGTCAGAACACTCAATATCAAAATGTTGGTTTAGAAAAAGCAGCATGATAAAGCAGGGATATTGCGGGGAGAAAAAAAAAAAGTTCTGTTTTGTCCAAAACAGGGAATATGTGGGCTTCATTTCAACGGTTATGGGGGAAGGAGGAAGGGAGGACTGATAGCTTAGTGGTTAGAGGGTTGCGCTCATGATCTGACAACCCGGGTTCGAACCATCAGTGAGGCGCCTGTCTTAGGAGATTTTTTTTTTGCTGCCTCATCTTCTGTGATGTACCCGTCCTGCGGTTCCCACGCCGCTATTTCGATCTCCCCACCACAGCCATACCCAGATTCATTATGTCTCATCATCAGGGTCGGGAGTCCAAAAGGAGCCCATCAATATCTGGCCGTCGTGGGGCCACCAGCCAGAGGGGCCCTGCACTGCTGCTGGGTCACTTTGGTGGTGTTCAGTGGTGCCTGTTCTGAGCTTAACATAGCAGGACATCCCACTATCAGCCCCTACTAACGACAGTATTAGCTCAGTCGCGGAGCCAGGCTAAGTAAGTCACCCACCCCAAGTGGTTACCACATCAATGTCCGTCCAACGACCGTACCCTGCGAACCTTCAAGTTATAGGGAATTTTACCATGAAGTTAACACCAGTACTGACTCCACTGCCACAAAAATCTCGTAGATGAGACTACAAATCAAAGTTCCGTGTGTGGATGCAAGCACATTAAAAACTCGTTCACCTTTCGGAAGAATATGCCATTTCGTGCAGGAAGGAACAGATTACAATTTTTAAAAATGCATACACACATTATGTGTTTAGACACCATCCCCAAAGTCAGAATGCGGCCACTTTAGTTGTGGTTCAAAAGGGTCGCACACACAAAATGTCATCATTCGTGAACCTCCAAGCTCAAACTGCGGAACAACAAAACCAAAAACAAACCAAACAAAGAAAAACACCAGCATAAAAAAACAGCAAAACCAAAACGGTTATGCAGCCAAAAACGGTCAAGAAAAATGGCAAATGAATTATGCAGGGTGCAAAACAGCCGCGACAAGCTGACAACAAAAAGATTGTCACTCTCACGCCCTACATAATTATCCACCTTTGTTCCAGTTCTTTATGTCAAA
>JASPKP010007848.1:0-12262 GCA_030674155.1 Stramonita haemastoma | reverse complement strand
TGGAATTTAAGTGTGTTGTGCGAATGTGGGGGGTTTTTGTGTTTGTGCATGCGTTGTTTGTGTATTTGTATATTATTTGCGCGTGTGCGCGTGCATTTGTTGATGCAGGAAGGTTTTTCTTTCCCTGTATTTTTTAATGCGCGTCACTCACCCACACCTACCTGGCGTTTAAAAAGTAAAACCCCCAGACTTAACAAGACTCCCCGAGGGGGGCCTGATTTTGGGCGGTTTCCAGCAGCACAACGCATTTTGCGTCATTGACGATAACAATGTTGCTGTCTGAGCATTCGACACGACGACAAGGAAGAAGAAGAAAAGAAGAGAAGAAGAAAAAGAAGAAAAAAGAAGAAAAAGAAAAAGGGAAAGAAGAAGAAGAAGAAGAAGAAAAGAAGAAGAAGAGAAAAAGAAGAAGAAGAAGAAGAAAAAGAAGAAGGAAGAAGAAGAAAAGGGAAGAAGAAAAAAAGAAGAAGAAAAAGAGAAAACAAAACAACAACAAAAACAAGAAGGGAACAACAAAAAAAGGAACAAAAAAAAAAACAAAAAACAACAAGAACAAAAAAAAGAATTTAAAAAATCCACCCTTTTTTTTTTTTAAATAGAACAAAACAAAAGTTGAATTTAGTGAATGAATGGGTGCGAATTTTTTTTTTTTCACTTCCAGAAAAATTTTCCCGTATGTATGTCTCTTTTGCCCCTACCCTCAAAGAACAATTTTGAGGCTGTTTTTTTTTCCCCGGACCTCTGCAGAAGCACTACAAAAAAAACGAACACAGATGCAGCTTATGCAATGTAGAAAACCATTGGAGTACGATTTGGTGGGGGGGGGGGGGGGGAAAGGGGGGTTTTTGGTCGGGGGGGGGCCGGGGGGGGGGGGGGGGGGGGGAGCGGGGGGTAGGTGGTTAAAAGTTGGTCGCTGCACTTTTTTAATATTTATATGTAAAGTTCTAAAAAATTTTTCCAGTTTTAAATTTGAGGGGTATTTTCGCCCGGGGAAAAAAAGGTTTTGGTTTCGGGAGGGGGGTGAATAAATGTTTTGCTGTGTTTTGTTGTGCTGTGCTGTGCTGTGGGGCGGGTGCTTTTGTTTGTGTTTGTTTTTACTGTGCTGTGCTTCGTGTTGTACTGTGCTGTCCCTGTGCTTTTACTGTGTTGTGCTGTGCTGTGCTGTGCTGTGCTGTGCGTGCTGCCCTGTGTTGGGGTTGGGTGTTGTGCTGTGCTGCCCCTGTGTTGGTTTGTGCTTGTTGTATTTTGTTGTGCTGTGCTGTGTTGTGCGCCCCCCCTGTGTTGGGGTTGGGGGCCTGTTTGTGCTGTGCCGTTTGTTTTTGGCGTGCTGTCCCTGTACTGTGTTGTGCTGTGCTGTGCTGTGTGTGTTTTTTCTGGGCTGTTGTGCTGTCCCTGTCCCCAAATGCCATGTATTATGCATGATTTAATAGTCTAATCCAACCAATTTTTTAATGCCCAGCCGAAAACACGGGCCATACGGGGCTGTCACCTCGTCCATTTTAACTCGGGGAAAAAAACTTTTCAATTATTTTCCCAGTTTAAAAAAGGGGGTTATAAGGGGCCAACCCCCCACTGTTTTTGCTTGTATCGACCCCCTTTTCAAACCATGGGGTCAGCCCAGGCCCCGGCCACCCCCCCCCCCCCCCGTCGTGGGAAAACCCAATAAAAAACCCCCCAAAAAATAAAAAAAATGAATAAAAAAAACCCCGCCTTTTTAAACCCCAAAATTTAAAAAGTAAGAGCAGCGCAGGGACCATTGGCCCCCCCCGGGGGAAAAGTAGTAGTAGTAGTATATTTAGTAGAAAGTAGGGGTTGTAGTATAGTAATGATGCTGACAAAATTAAAATTTAATGATTTAGTTATGTAAAAAAGCTTTAGCCCCACAGAAAGCAGCAAAAAAAGTATTTAGTAGTAACTGGAAGAAGAAGAAAAATTTTCGAAAAACAATTGCGAGAAGAAGAAGAAAAAGAAAAGAATGCCAAAAAATTTTTTCGAAGAAAAATTGCAAAGGGAAGAAAAAAGATTGCGAAGAACGCGGAAAAATGTAAAAAAAGAGTTTAAAAAAAGGACAAGAAGAAAACCCCGAAAAGAAAATGTAAATTTTTAGTTGCGGTTTTAACATTTAAAAGGCCTTTTGGGAAAAATCCCCGAGAAACTTTTCTCAGAGCGAGTGGGGGAAAAACCCCCCCCTTTTCCCATTTTACACCGTGCTGGCGGATTTATGCCCCCAGGGTGGCCTCAAAATTTGACGGCCCGACAACGACTTTGCTTCCCCAAAGGGGAGGCGGTACATCAAAAGTGGGGAAAAAATTTCCCCCCATCAATGCTCTTGTGTGTGTTTTTATTTTCCGTTCCGGGGCGGGTTGCACTCAACAGCTGGGGGAAAAAAAGGTCATTGAAAGTGATTTAAATAAATAAAATATAATAAAATAAAAAAAAAAGGGGGAAAATTGACGTGCCAACTTTCCAAAATTGAAAAATTTTTCATCCGTTTTATGTCGTCAGAATTTTTTTCTTTTTAAGGTAGACATAAAAACGCTGTTTTTTTTTGTTTTTTTTTAAAAGAGAACAAAAAAGGGGGGAAAACATACTGTGGTCTCTCCTCCCCCTCTCTCCTCCTTCTCTTTTTCCCCCCTCTCTCCTCTTTCTCTTCTCTTCTCTCTCTCTCTCTCCTCTCCCTTGTTGTTTTCCCCTTTCTTGTCCCTAATAGAGGGAAAAGGTTTTTGCTGTAATTCCCTTTTCCCTTCTGACCCCTTTTTTTTTTTTTCTTTTTAAAGTAAGGGGAAAATTTTTCCCCCGGGTTTTTTAAAACCCCCTACGATCCACTTCCCCAAATTTTTTTTGGATGGGGACAAAACTTTTTTCCCCCCTGTGCAAATGAAACCCCCCAAAGACATCTTGCCCCACAAGTTTTTAAAAAATGTTCCCCTTTCGGAATGATAGACCAATTTGCCCCCCCGTTTTAAAATGGTTGACAGTTGTTTTTTTTTTTAATGCTTTACACAGGTGTCTTGTTTAGACAAAAATCCCCCAAAAAGGAAAAATTTGGGGTACCTTAAAGGGGCAAAATTGGTTGCATAAGCAAAAATCTCCCCTATTGATGAATTTGTACCCCCCCCAGGAAACCCAAAAAAAAAACCCCCAAAAGGGGCCCTAACTTATTTTCACCTATGCTTTTCCCCCCATAAAGTGTTGCTGCTGTGTTGCGGGTGTTGCTGCTGTGTTTGCTTTTTTTGCTTTGGGGGAATCATTTTTTCCTTTAAAAAAACCCCGTATCCCAATTTTAAAAAAAAAGGCAAAAAAAAAAAAAACGTTTTTTAACCCATGATTTGGGGATTTTTAAAAGGCAAATTTTTTCTATGTCGAACAAATAAAAGAAAAAAAAAACAAAGCTTGGGAAAAAAAAAATTAGGCGTTAAAAAAAAATTAAACCAAAGTTTGGCGAAATGTTTTTAATATCCCAAAAAAATTTTTTAATATTTTGGAAAGGCTTTGGAAAAAGTCGGACTGATTCCCGGGGGCAAGTTTTTTTTCACAATGTCAAGAAGACAAAATTCAGAATGTCAAACGGAGGGTTTTGGGAAAAATCTTGGGGAAGGGTTTTGGAAACGTCAAAAACTGTTTTGAATGCCAAGGAAAAAGGGTTTTTAAACCAAAACTTTAAGGGGGGGGCAGGGGGTTAAGAGTTGCCCGCTAAACGTAAACCCCTGAGGATCTGGGCGTTCCCGCGGGGCCTTTTTTCCCAGATTAACAAAAAAAATGAAATAAAGTCAAAGCCCTTTGGGGGTTTACATAAAACCAGGCCCCTGTGGCGCGTGCGGCGAACAATTTTGTGCATTTTAAAACCCCGTCCAAGTTTTGGAAAGGGAAAAAGGCCTTTGTCCCCATGAAAGAAGACGTTTTTTTTAATGCCTCGCATAAACGCAGGGTTGTGTTCTAACACCTCCCCAAGAAGAAAAAGGGGGGAGAGAGAGGGGAGGGGAGAGAGAGGGAGAGGGAGAAGAGAGAGAGAGAGAGAGAAAGGAAAAAGAGAGAGAGGGGGGGGAGAGAGAGGAAGAGAGAGAGGGGAGAAGAGAGAGATGGTGGGGAGGGGGAAGGGGGGGGGGGGAAATTTGACCCAAAAAAAACCAAAACCCCCAACCCTGATTTCAAAATGTCCAAAGAAAATCAATTTCAAAAAGGAAGGGGGGACAAGATCTTACCCAACAAAAAAACTCAAGGGTTTGGGAAAAAAAAGGGGGAAAGAAGAACAATAATAGCAAACAAAGGAAGAATAGGCAGAAAATGAAAGCAAAAGGTGGACACAGGGGAAAAAAAAGGTTCAAAGTAAAACAAACAAAAAAAAAGTGAAAAAAAATTTTAACACATTCGGGCTTTTTTCCCCGAAATAAGATAATGAAACTTTTAATTTGCAAAAAAAAGGTTATCAAAGCACAACCCCAAAAAAATACAATATCACACTTAACCTTTAAAAAACAATAAAAAAAAAACGTTGCCAACTATTCCACGTTTTTTTATTTTTTATTTCTCGGCCCAAAACCCCGAGTATTCAGCCGAAAAGGCAAAGAAACTAGAAAAAGGATTCAGTGCCAGGTCACAAATTTCAAACAAAAAAAAAAAGAGAACCTCCTCTCTGTCCTGTCTCTGTCCCTGTCTCTCTTTCTTCTCTCTTTTCTCTCTCTCTGTCTTCTCTCGTCTTGTGTTTGTGGTGTGTCCTTCTCCCTCCGTTCTCCTCGTGTCTCTCTCTCTCCGTTCTTCTCTGTCTCTTTGTCTCTGTTCTCTGTCTCTCTGCTCTCTTTCTCTGTCTCTCTTTCCTTTCTTTCTCTCGTCTCTCTCTGTTCGTCCCCTCTCTCTGTCTCTCTGTCCTTGTCTCTGTTCTTCTCTTCTCTCTGCTCTCTCTTCTCCGTCTCTCTGTCCTCTCCTGTTTCTCTCTTCCCCCCCTTCCCTTCTCTTTTTCCTCTCCTCTCTCTTTTAATATGGTAAACACTTCTTTTTCCCCCCCTTAACCTCCTCTGCTAAACCATAATATGCAAAGAAGCTCAAAAACCGACTAAAATTTTTTCAACACGCTTTGGACACCTTACTTTTTTTTCAAATTAAATAATTATACGGTTCTAGCTTTTTCAATGTCCCCACCCCATCTACCCCCGTGCTTGGCCCTTCGGGGCACCACTGACATTTTGCAACCCCCGTTTTCTCCCCTTTTTTGCATTCGCAACTTTTTTTTTGGGATAAGTTATCCCTCTGGGCCAATCCACTCTCATTGTAAACATCCTTTATTTCTTTATCTACTACAATAAAGAAAGAAGGAGGAAGGGGAGAGAAAGAGGAGAGAGAGGAAGAGGGGAGAGAGGAGAGAGAGAAAAGGGGGAAGAGAGAAGGGGAAAAAAGGGGAGAGAGAGAGAGAAAAAGAGAGAAGGGGGAGAAGAGGGGGGGGAAGGGGGAAGAGAGAGAGGAGAGAGGGAGAGAGGGGAAAGAGAGAGAGAGGGGAGAGAGTGTGTGGGGTTTGCGGTGGTTTTGCTTGCGGGTGCTGTCGTGAGTGTGTGTAAGGGGGAGAAGTGTAAAAAAAAAAGACACACACACAACACACACACACCAAACACACCACACACAACCCCCCACCCCCAACAAAACACCATAGACAAAAAAAAGGGCAAACAAACAAAAAAGACCAAAAAAACAACAGACAAAACAGACAGACAGCGACAAACAAAGCACACGACAAAAGAACAAAAAAAACACCAGGAAAGAAGTACGATTTGAGGGAAAAAGAAACTCCAAAAAACTAACTTTATTTTTAAACTTCCCCGACTTTCAACCGTGCGCGATAAACCTCTGAACAAAGAGAGAGGGAATCGAAAAATAAGGAAGAACTTCTCCACTCTTCCTGCCAAACTTTTTCTCGCCAGTTTGTGCTGGTAAAAGGATTTTTTGACTGGGGAGTACTGTGTTTTTTTCTCTTTTTTTCGTTCCTGTTCTCTGTCTCTGTCTCTCTGTCTCTCGGTCTCTGTCTCTGTCTGTCTCGTCTGTCCTTGTCTCTGTCTCTGCCTCTGCCTCTGTCTTTTCTGTCTGTCTGTCTGTCTGTCTGTCTGTCGTCCTGTTGTCTGTCTGTCTTCTCTCTCTCTTCTCTCTCCTCTCTCTCTCTCCCCTCTCTCTCTCCCCTCTCTCCCCTCTCTTTTCTCTCCTCTCTCTCTCTCTCTCTTGCGTTTTATTGTTTAGTATCTTTCAATTTGAATGTATCCTGAAAAGGGCGGGGGGAGATGTAAAAAAGCAACGAGTGCTTATCTATTATCCTCGAATTAAATACTTTTGCCTTGCCTTGCCTTGCTTGCCTTGCCTTGTCTCTCTCTCTCTCCCCTCTCTCTTTTCTCTCTCTCTCTCTCTCTCTCTCTCTCTTCTCCTCTCTTTTCTCCTCCTCTCTCTCTCTTCTCTCTCTCTCTCTCTCTCTCTCTCTCTCTCCTCTCTCTCTCCTCTCTCTCCTGGTGTGTGTGAAGAAATGCAATATAGCATCAGCGTCGTGGGCATTGTCATTGCCATCATCAGTACCAACAGGAACAGCAGCAGCAGCAGCAGTGAGCAGCAGTGGCAGTAACGTCAGCAGTAGTGACAACAGCAGCAGCAGTAGTAGCAGCACTAGCAGCAGCAGTAGTAGCAGCAGCAGCAGACAGCGGTAGCAGCAGCAGTAGCAGTAGCAAAGTAGTAGTAGCAGACAGTAACAGCAGCAGTAGTAGCAGTAGCGGCAGCAACATGCAGCAGCAGCAGTAGCAGCAGCAGCAGCAGTAGCAGCAGTAACAACAGCAGCAGTGACAACAGCAGCAGTAGCATCAGCACCAACAGCAGCAGCAGCAGCAGTAGCAGCAGCAGCAGTTAGCCAGCAGAGCAGCAGTAGTAGCAGCTAGCAGCAGCAGCAGCAGCATCTCAATAAAAGAGGGTAATACCTGACCTTGCACATTTGCATTAAAAAAAAAAGTCATTTCGCCTTTGAAACGGTCGTTTGAAAATATGTGCCACCGGTGATGACTGCTTTCCATTGCTGCTGTCATTAATTAACAGAGTCAGCTTTTCTAAGAAAAAAATATTGTAATTAATGCCTATACATGAAAGTTGTGTCCAAGTGGAGTCAAGTTTTCTCTGATGTAGCTTGGTTTGGGGTAAGAGAGTACCACATGAATATTCTCGTAGAATTAGAAGGAGAGAGAGAGAGAGAGAGAGGAGAGAGAGAGGGAGAGAGAGAGAGAGAGGAGAGAGAGGAGAGAGAGAGGAGAGAGAGAGAGAGAGAGAGAGGATGAGAGTTGAGAGAGAGGACGAGAGAGAGAGAGAGAGAGAGGAGAGAGAGAGAGAGAGAGGAGGACGGACGGACGGACGGGACGGACGGACGGACGGACGGGACGGACGGACGGACGGACAGACAGACAGACAGACAGACAGAGACAGACAGAGACAGACAGACAGACAGACATAGACAGAGAGGGGAAGATCAGCAGGCAGAAGAGAGATAGAGAAAAAGAGGGGGAGAATTAGAATATTAACCTAAAAATAGAAACAAAGACAAAGTACAAAGAGCCCGAGAAAAACACAGAGAGAGACAGACAATACAAAGAGACAGAGACAGAGAGAGACAGAGAGAGAGAGAGAGACTAGAGACAGAGAGAGAGAGAGAGACAGAGAGAGAGAGAGAGAGAGAGAGAGACAGAGACAGAGAGAGAGATGAGAAGAGAGGAGAGAGAGGGAGAGAGAGAGAGAGAGAGAGAGAGGAGAAGAGAGAGAGAGAGAGAGGCAATTCACGCAGTCAGCAGAGGGAACCTGAGAAACAGAGACAAATAGGACAGAGAGGCAGAGAAAGAGGTGCGCAGTGCATATACTTACAGACAAAAAAAACCCCATGAAATAAAAAGCAACCGGCCGGACTAAAAACATTTGACTTTAAAATCAGAAATTTTATTAAAAACATTTGCATTTCAAATCCACACATGCAATCTTTCGCCCAATGCATAACTTTACGAGGTTTTTTTTGTTGTTGGATTTTTTTTGGGGGGATCGGGGCAGAGAGGGGGGGAGGGGAGGGTTGTCGGTTAGAGGAGGGGGGAGATGGGGGGTGTCCACGTTTGGGTGGTGACACAATCCAGTTCATAGGAATAGTTTGGTGTGTAGTGTAGCCCGCCTTTTCTCTCTCCTTCTCGCGCGCCTGTCATCACCCCGTGTGTCTGCGTCTGCATTGTGTTACCTCTGTGATTAAACTCCCGTCACAACCCACTTCTTCTTCTTCTTTGCATTTTTGCATTTTCTTCGCATTCTTTGCATTCTTCTTCTTCTTCTTCTTCTCTTCTTCTTCTTCTTCCCTTTTCTTCTTCTTCTTCTTCTTCTTCTTCTTCTTCGCATTCTTCTTCGCATTCTTCTTTTCTTCGCATTCTTTGCATTCTTCGTTGCATTCTTCGTTGCATTCTTCCATGCATTCTTCGTTGCTTTCTTCTTCGCATTCTTTACATTCTTCTTCGCAATTCTTCTCCTTTGCATTTTTCTTCTTTGTATTCTTTTTCTTTTTTTGCATTCTTCTTCTTTGCAATTCTTCTTCTTCGCAATTCTTTTTCTTCACAATTTTCTTCTTTTTCTTCACAATTCTTCTTCCAATTCTTCTTCACAATTCTTCTTCTTCTTCTTCGCAATTCTTCTTCTTCTTTTCTTCTTCTTCTTCTTCTTCTTCTTTTTTCTTCTTCTTCTTCTTCTTCTTCTTCTTCTTTGCATTCTTTTCTTCTTCTTTGCATTCTTCTTTGCATTCTTCTTCTTCTTCTTCTTCTTTGCATTCTTCTTCTTCGCAATTCTTCTTTTCTTTTTTCTTCTTCTTCTTCTTCTTCTTATTCTTCTTCTTCTTCTTCTTCTTTCTTCTTCTTCTTCTTCTTCTTCTTTTTTCTTCTTCTTCTTCTTTCTTCTTCTTTCTTCTTCTTCTTCTTCTTCTTCTTCTTCTCCTCTCCTCCTCCTTCGTCGTCGTCGTCGTCGTCGAACGCTCAGACAGCCCCCTATTTCTGTCATTTGCGCTGCCCTGCCGTTAAGCGCCTAAGAAGTCAGTCAGGCCCAGCGCATCATCAGACTTCAGCGTGGCAGAGAATTGTTTTCAAGATACATTTATTCAGAAAAAGCTTGGTTATAATTCACGTAAACACTGTGAGAAACCCAAAAGGGGGCAACGCCCTTATATATATAAATATTATATATATATATATATTTTTATTTATATATATATATATTTTTATTTGTGTTAGTGTTGGTGCTGTTGTTGTTGATTTTGGTGGTTGTGGTGGTGAGGATGGGGGTGGTTTTGTTGTTGTTGTAGCTGTTTGTTGTTTTTTGATGCAGGTTAGCTGTGGGTTGGGAAAACAGATTTTATACACTTTAAGGGGTCAAAAAAAATACAACACGCCTTGGAATTTCAAAAAGGGTAAAAAAAATGTTAGCCCTTTTATGCTGTTTGTTGTTGTTGTTTTTGTCGTTGCGGGTTTTTGGGTTGCTACTGTGGTGGTGGTGTTTTTTTAATTCCCTTGTTTCTCATTTTTTGCGGAAAAAAAAAACAACCCACTGTAACCCGTAAGAACAGATTTAAAATAATTGTAAATATATATTTTCCGTAGTTGTTTTTTTTTCTTTTTTTTTCCTTTTTCGAGGTCGTATGATTTTTTGGGTTTTTCTCTCCTTTTTTTTTTTTTTTCTTTTGCAAAATTACTTTAAAAGTCTGGAAGTTGTAAGAAGGCGGGGGAAAAGGGGGTTTGCAAAGGGGGAGGGTTTGGGGGGGGGGGAGAATGAGAGCAAAAGAAAATCAATATTTCCTGTATTTTTGGGGGTTTTTTTTTCTATAGTTTTTTTGGGCCAAAAAATTTTAAAAAAGGCTTTTTGGGGTGCAAAATGGGTTCCGTTTTTTTTCCCTGGGGGCGTTTGAGTAAATCATAGAAAACTCCCCCGGAAGTGTTTTATATTTTTTTGTGTTTTTTTTTTTATGTCTTTTTTTTATTATTCCTTTTAAATTCTTTTTATAAAAAAAAATTTTGTCTTATTTTGTTAAGACGAAAATTTTGTAGGTTTGTTTTTGTTTTTCGTAAAAGAGGGTATTTTTGGGAGTGTTTTTTTTTGACCTTTTCCTTTTTAGTATGTATGTATGTTTTTTTTTGGGGTTTTTTTCCCCCGTTTTTTATAAAATGAAAAAAAAATTTTATCATAAATTTTTTTCTCCCAATTTAAAAACAAAAAACCCCCCTTTTTTTAAAAAAAAAAAAAAAAAAAAAATTCCGAAACGAAAAAATTTTTTAATAAAAAACCCTTTATTTGAAAAACCCCAAAAAAATGGGAACATTTCTTCAGCAATCTTGTTTTTGGGGGGTTTGCAGGAAGGGGGAGAAATAAGCAAAATTTTTTAAAAAGGGGGGGAAAAGGTTCAAAAGGGGAACTTGTTTTTTTAAAATTTTCCCCTGATTAAAAGAAAATCTTACCCAAAAAAGGAAAAATTTCTTGTTTCGTTTGATGATACAAAAATTTGGGTTTCCTCTTTTTGGGGCTCTTTAATATCAAATGGTTAAAACCCCCCGATTCAGTTTTTAAAGGGGTTTTTTTCAATGTTTTGAAATTAAAAATTGGGGATAAAGAAAAATTTTTGAAAAAATATCAAACCCCCAAGTTCTCCCAAAAATTTTTTTTTTCAATTTTATTTTTTTTCTAATTTTTACAAGTTTACCCTCATTTGTGGTTTTTTTCGTAACTGAAACCTGAGTTTGAAAAACCCTTTTTATGTATTTTACTGAATTTAAAAAAAAAAAGAAGGGGAAAGAAGGGAAAAAAAAAGATTGTTCCCGGGTGTTTTTGCCATCAAAAAAGCGGTTTTTTTGAAAAGAAAAAAACGTTGTGATGATGGGGAAAAAATTCTTGGTTCTCCCCCAAATTTTATATTTGTTTTATGTCTTGACTAACCTGCAGGTTTTCTGTTCCCCCCGGGTTGGAGTCATGGGTTTTTTAAAAATTTAAAAAAAAAAAAAAAAAAAAAAAAAAAAAAACAGTTTTTAAAAACCCATAGCTTAAGTTTCTGCAACCCCGAATTCAATAATGATGCATCCTCGTGTTTTATTTTTGGATTGTTTAAAGTCATTTTTTTTTTCCCCCTTTTTTTTTTTTTTTTTTTTTTTAAAATTTTCAGTCTGGGTTCTTGTTCGTTGTGCGTTTTTGTTGTTTTTTTTCCGTTCGTTTGTTTGTTTTGTCAGTTTTGTCTGTTGTCATGTTTTTTCAGTCTTTTCATGTCCTTGTCTGATCTGTTTTTTTGTTTCGTGTCTTTTTTTTCATGTCCTTTTGTCATGTCATTGTCGTGTGTTTTTTCCCCTTTTTTTTCCCCTTTGGGGCATGTTTGTTTGTCTTGCAGTTTTGGTTTTTTTGTCAAAACAAAAAAAAGCCGGGAAAAAAAGGGCCTCGGTACAAAACTTTGGGTATTTTTTTTTTCTTTCTTTCCGTCCCCAGGGGGAGCCCCCAAATTTAACAATGGTGGACTGACTTTAGGCAGTTTTGGGTATCTCAAACATATGAAGGAGCTTTCTTTTCCCCCTTCAGAGATGTCTAAACACCACTCTGTAAATGCATTTTCACTTTTTTTTGTTTGTTGTTTTTTTTAATCTTGTCCCTCCCCTTGTTTTTTTTGTTTGGGTTTTTTTTCAGCACGCAAAAACTTGCTCATCCAAAAAAAATTTAAGCACCTCAAACAAAACAATACAAAAACCCCAATACAATAAAAAACAATAAAAAAAACAAAAAAACAATAAACCCAAAACAATACAAACAAAAAAACCCCCCAAAAAAGCACAACAAAATTAAAAATTTTTCCAGTAGAGACCCTTTTTGTATTGAGCCGGCTATGTAAATCCCTTTTCATTTTGACTGAAAAAGTGCGGGATCGCTTTAAAAGGTGACCGTTTTGGGGGGTTTTTGGGTTTTCAGTCCCCCTTGGCATCTAAATTAAAAGAATGAGGGAAAAATTTTTTTAAAAGTGGGGAACAAATGAACTGGAAAGGGAAAAAAAATGCATTTTGTACACATTTTCAAGGGTTTCCCCCCCCAGACAGAAAAAAGGGAAAAATTGGGGAAAAAAGAATAAAAACAAATGGAAACACCAAATGACAATTTTTAAAGTTATGTGCGTCCACCAAAATGTGCACACACGTACACAGACGGAGGATGAAGACAAAGGGGGGAGAGAGGAGGAGAGAAGAGGGAGAGAGAGAGGGGAAGGGGGGGGAGA
>JASPKP010007847.1:0-12262 GCA_030674155.1 Stramonita haemastoma | reverse complement strand
CCCCTTTCCCCCCCCCCCCCCTCCCCCCCCCCCCCCCCCCCCCCCCCCCCTAATCTCAGCTCTTTGAGGGAATACGCAAGAGCCTTCAAACAAGAAGAGAGAAAAGGGGAAAGTTTAATCCCTTTGCCAAGTTAAAATTTTGGGGACCCTTTTTTTTGCTCTCACTGCCCGCCCCCTGAAGTCCATGGGAGCGGTTGGGGCCCTGCTTTTTAAATTTAAATTTCCGGAAAAAAATGCATTTTTGGTTTTGGACGTTGAACCTGGCGGGGGCCCATCCTTCAGGTAACTAGGGGTTTGCTGGGTATGGTTTGCGCCCTTTATCCCAAAGGGCCCATAGCTGTTTAAATTATTGAAAAAAGGTGGAGGGTGATTTTTTAAAAACATATTATGCGTTGCACTGCCATTAAGCTTTTGCTAAAAAAAATCAGGGGGCATTCAACTTCTTTTGTGGGTTTTTTTAGTCTCTTTCCCAAAGGACTTTCGGGGAGAGTGGATTCCTTTCCTTTAAATTATGAAAACCCCCGGGGGGTTTAATTCCCTCAAAAAAATTCCCCCTACACTGGCCTGATTTTAAATGGGGCTCCCTAGGGAAATTCCCGTTTCTAGGGGAAGTGACACAAAAATTTGGGGGTTAGCTAGGGTGAAAAGATTGAAAGGGAAGATACAGAAAACCGGGAAATTGTCACTTAAGATGAGGCAGAAAAAATAAATTGAAACAAATAGTAAACGGATAAATATTTAATGACAAAAATGAAAAAAATATATAAAGCAATTATATATATATATTTATATATATTATATATATTTTATAAATTATATATAATTTTTATTTAGATGGGATAGTTGGGTGGGAAAAAAAAAAAAAGGGAAAGATAGGTAGATGGATAGTTTGATGGGGTAAAAGATAGAAGATAAATAGATAGATAGATTGATAGGTATTTGTTTTAGTTTGATTGAAGATGGGATTAGATAGTAGTTTGATAGATAGTTAGATAGATAGATAGATAGAAAAGATAGGGATGGGGGATGGAGGGAGGTAGGTAGGTAGGTAGGTAGGTAGACAAAAAAAAAGGGAAAGGGGACAGACAGAGAGACGGGGGAGACAGAGAGACAGAGGGGACAGTTTGGATAGATAGATAGAAAAATAGATTGAAGATAGATAGATGATAGTTTAAAGATAGTTAGATAGATTAAAAAAAAAAATTTTAAATGAAAAAAATAAACAAAAGAATAAATAAATTGATTGAATAAATAAATAAATAAAAAAATTTAAATAAAAAAAATTTAAAAAAAACCCCTTAAATTTAAGTTTCCCTTTAACGGAGACTCAACCCCGCACCCCCTCGGATGCCGCCTGTCATGATTTAAGGACTTTTAAAAACCGCAAGCCCCATTCCCCCCCACCCCGGGGCATTAAAAAGCCCAGATCGGGACATTAAAAGCCTGGAAGCCCATTTAGCTCTTTAAAAGGGGATCAAAGGGTTTTTGGGTTTACCTTAGGTTTTTTGGGTTTGGGTCAGTTAGAGTCAAATGTGTGAATGAGAGAACGAAAGACAAAACAAGAATGAAAGTAGGAAGGAAGGGAAAAGAAGGAAGGAAGGAGGGTAAATGAAGGATAGAGAAGGAAAAAAAGAAAGAAAAAACAAAAAGTGGAGGAAAGAAGGAAGGAAGGAAAGAAGGAAGAGAGGGGGGAGGAGAAAAGGAGAGAGAGATGGAGGGGGAGAGAAGTAGAGGAGAGACGAGAGAGAGAGATTGAGAGAGAGAAGAGAGAGAGGAGAGAGTCATAGAGAGAGGGGGGGGGGGGGGGCAGACAGAGAGACAGGGGAGACAGGGACAGACACATAGCCCACAGAGAGAATCAGACAGACAGAAAGACAGAAAGACAGAGACAAAAAGAGACATAGATACAGAGCTACATAGACCAGAGTTTACAGTGACAAGGATAGATAAAAGAGAGACAGGAGAGGTGGGCAGGAGTAACCGCGAATTAGTTACAGTTGTTTGCTTTTACAGACACAACAAATGCACCCCCCACTAAGCAAAACACAATGGGATCCACTCCAAACACCACCACCACCCAAAACCCTTCACTTTGACACCCTCATAAAACCTTACATCGCCCCACAACAACTAAAACAACTCCCTTTCCTTCCCATCCCCTCCCCTGTATTTTTTCCAAAAGTGTTCTTTTCTCTCTCACCTGGTTCTCCATGTCAAAAGGGGAGGGAAAAAAAAACCCTGCCTGGGATCTGTCACAGGGGGGTTAAGGGCCCTGGAGGAAATATGGTATGGGGTCGTCTGACATCATTTTATCTTCGCGGCATTCAGGGGAAATAGGGGATTGACCTCCTGCCTGTGTGTGCGGATAGCACGTTTTCACTGCTTGGCAATGGAGGCCTGCGGAGGACCCCGGGAAAAAAAAGGAAGCGGAAGAAGAAAAGGGGCCTCCATTTAAGTGTTTGTCATTCTTTTTTTCTTCGTTGTTGTTCTTTTTTCTTCTTCTTCTTGTTCTTGTTCTTGCTCCTCCTCCTCTTCTTCTTCTTTCTTCTTCTTCTTCTTTTCTTCTTCTTCTTCTTCTTCTTCTTCTTTCTTCTTCTTTCCTGCTTCTTCTTCTTCCTTCGTCTTTTATCAATTTCATTCTTTCTGTGCCGGGGGGTCATCCATTTTTTTTTTTTTTGGGGGGGGGCGGGATTTCAGACACGCATGTTGTTAAAATTCAGGCTTACAGTGTTGAAAAGATGGGTATGCTAGGTGGAAGAAATGTACATTAATAACCACCGGGGGAAAAGGAAATGAGCTTAGTAGACATCGTTTTGTGTAGGAAAAGGAGAGTTGGAATTTTATGATTAGGGTTTTTATAAAATAGACTGTATATTAAGTTCTGAAGCTAAGCAAAGTGAAGGTTATTACACTTTCAAGTTTTCATTTTTGCTGTTTCTGATTTGTTATTGTATATTTCACTAAGACTGAAATTTGTTTGCTCAAACAATTATTTCTTTATGCTTTTGACAAGATATCCTACTTGAATATGCAGTAATGGAATAACTACTTCTGATTTTTTTTTTTATCGCTGGTTTTTCCATCATCTTTTTTCTTGTAATAGCCCTCTCCAAAAATAAATTTTGTGTTTGATCTTAAAGATACTTCACTGGGTTTTTTAGATTCCTGTTTGTTTCTACGCCTATAACTTTATGACATGTATGTCCTTTGCAAAGCTTAATATTATTATTTGTTTACTGCAAACAAAATATAAAATATTTCAAAAAACATTTCAAGTCCAATTGCCTCCTTGCCTACCTTAGGGCCAGCTGATAGCTTATCAAACGGACAGGATTGGCTCATCAACTGGGACAGGTTGGCTCTTTAAATTGAGACATGGTTGGCTCATCGAACGGCACAAGGTTGGTCATTGAATGGCACAAGGTTGGCTCATTGAATGGAACATGGTTGATTCATCACATTGGGAAGGATTGGCTCTTTCAAAACGAGACAGGATTGGTTCATCAAAAGGACAGTACTGGCTCATCAAATGGGACAGGATTGGCTTTTCAAAAGGGACAGGGCTGGCTTTTGGAATGGGGACATGGCTGACTAATGATGTAACTGGGTTGGTTCATCCATGGCCAGGGTTGTGGTTCTTTAAACAAGACAGGGCCAGCTCAATGAATGTCCCATTCAGACGGGAAAAAAGGTCGGGTCATCAAACGAAAGCTGGCAGAATTTATGATAGTGGGACAGTCCAGTTGGTCAACAGACAGGACCGACCATCCTCCTCTTAAAGCTCCTTGCGCTTTCCCTCTCTCATCCATTCTTAAAGACCCCGTTATGGTGAGCGGGCTATTTTACAAACCCTCTTCCTCCCACACTCAGCCAAACTGATTAACACAGAAGGTGGGGGCTGACTCCTGGCTGATTTCAAGGGCCGGTTTGTCGGGCTTGGGTCTGAAGGATGGTTTGTGGGACATCTTTGTTGTTGTGGTTGATGATATGTGTGACCTTTTCCCTCAAAAGGAATGAGTGGCACTGCCCTGACTCACTTTTCCCGCTTGGAGCTATTTCCATTTAGGGGAGGTGGGGGGTAAGGGTGATTTGATTTTGGTTGTCGATTTTGAGGTTTTTGATTGTTTATATAGGTTGTAACAATTCTTCTGCCTTGGGCAAAAGTATCAAAACGGTATGTTGTTTCCTTTTGCTTAAAAAAAAACGCGTTTTTGAAATACCCAATCATCCCTCCATCAAATAAGTTGCAGACAGGAAAAAAGAAAAAATGGGCGGCGCTGCACTTGGCGACACGCTCTCCCCAGGGAGAACAGTTTCCCAATTTCACGTTTGAGAAATCTGCAGTGTATATTTTTATATATATACACTATATTATATATTATATATTTATATTTTTTATTATATATATATTATTTATATTATATATATATTATATATATATATATATATATACACGCCAAACAAGTGCCCCTGGGGTCCTTGCTTTACATCAAGTACTTTCGTGCGAATAAAATTGGTCTATCCAAGCATGTAATATAAGTGCCATGAGTCAGTACAAGTACTTATGAAATATTCCTGTATGATGGCTTTCTTCAGTGGTGGCTAGGCTCTTGTCCGTTTACATTTCCCTGCAGTATGGGCCTTTTTTTTGTGTGCATGCATTACAATACCTGAATGTTAATATAACGATGACATGCGTGCATGATTATTAGGGATGTGTGTATGCTTCTTTGCGTGCTGGTGGTGGTGGGTGGAGGTGGTGGTGGTGGTGGTGTGTGTGTTGTGTTTGTGTGTGTGTGTGTGGTTTGTGTGTGTGTGTGTTTGTGTATGGGGGTGTGTGTGTGTTTGTGTGTGTGTGGGGGTGTGTGTGGTGTGTGTGTGGGTGGTTGTGTGTGTGTGTGTGTGTGTGTGTGTGTGGGTGTGTGTGTGCTGTGCTATTGCGAGTGTAGGATGGCATGTCTGATTTAGAGTCTGAACCTTCATATCGTCGTATAATTTCTGCAATACAGCGGCATACAACTACAGAAACATACATTATGATGCAAATGTGCCTGTTGTAAGTGCACGTACTTGCACACACACACACACACACACACACACAAAACACACACACACAAAAACACACACACAAACACACAAAACACACACACACACCACCACACCACACACATACACACACTCAACCACCTCCCATCCCTCCTCTTCCCCTCCCCTAAACCCCCCCCCCCCACACACACACAAACCCACCACCCCACCTCCCCCTCCACCACCACCACCACGACACGACACTACTTACGCAAACAAAAAACAATCCTCATCGTGATTCATCAGTCACTTTGAGGTCAGTGGGAATTAAAAAAAAGAAAAAAGAAAAAAAAGGCTGAATTTAGTAGCTAGGCCTAGTAGTGCCCTCTTCATCCCATCCCACCACCACCATCACATCACCATTTTCCTTCACTTTGGCAGAAGCGGATGCTCCCACACTGGAACAGTCTGGGAACATTGATATCTAAGCATCTAGGGGAAGGGCCAGGGCTGGGATATAGCCTAGTGGTTAAGTATTGCTTTGTGTCATTTTGACGGTCTGGGTTTGAGCTACCCCGAGGACGCCCGTCAAAGGGATTTTACCTCTGGAGTTAACATAAGTTTTGACTCGATTCTGCTCCCCCGAAAATCCTTCGAATGAAAAAACATTCTGTTTTCTCTGTCTTTGCCTCTATTTGTCTCTTGGCTCAGAAAGAAAAAAAAGGGGAAAAAAAGAGAAAAAAAAGAAAGAATAAGAAAGAAAGAAAAAAAGAAAGAAAGGAAAGGAAGGAAAAAAAAAGAAAGAATGAAGAAAGAAAGAAAAGAAAAAGAAAGGAGAAAGAAAAAAAGAAAGAAAGGATCTACATTAGAAAGAACCAAATGATCACAGAAAAGATCAAATAAACAGAACCCATCAGGGCTGATTTACTGCATCACGTTTTTCCCAAAGCTATTTTTGTTATTCTTATATTCTACATCACGAAGCTCATTAGAACACAGTATTTAACCTGCAATTTATTTCCAGACTTGGGGGGGATTGCACTCTTCGCCATCCCCCCTCTTGTCTCTGTCTGTCTGTCTGTCTGTCTGTCTGTCTATCTATCTGCTGTCTGTCTGTCTTTTTCTGTCTGTCTGTCTGTGTCTGTCTGTCTGTTGTCCATCCCTCTCTCTCTCTCTGTCTCCATCTGTCTCTCTCTCTCTGTCTCTTATTTTTCCCTCGCTCTGTCTCTCCTTTCTACTTTTTCTTCTTTTCGTTTCTTTTCTTCTTCTTTTCTTCTAATTTTTCTTCTATTCCTTCTCCTCCTCCACCTCTCCCTTTCCCCTCCTCCTCCCCCTCCTCCCCCACTCCCCCTCCTCCTTCTTTTCTTCTTCTTTCCTTCTTCTTCTTCTTTTTCTTCTTCTTCTTTCTTCTTCTTCTTCTTTTTTCTTCTTCTTTATACTTTTATCGTTCTTGTACTTGTTGTTCTTTTTTAATTCTTATTCTTGTTCTTGTTTTCTATTTCTTTGCATTCTTCTTGTTCTTGTTCTTGTTCTGTTTTTGTTCTTGTTCTGTTCTTCTTCTTCTTCTTTTCTTCTTCTTCTTTTTCTCCCCCTTTCCCTCTCCCCCTCCTCCTCCCCCTCCTCTTTTATCCACTCTATGCTTGCCCAAAGACGATGATTAAAAAATAGTTTTCATGAGTAGCGAATTCCTCTCTATTTTCTAATTTTAGGTGTCTGCTTTCAATCAACTGCACACACACACACACACACAACACACACACACACACACCCCACAAACACAGACACACACACACACACACACACACACACACACACACAAAAGACACACGCACGCGTGCACACACAGACACACACAGACACACACACTAAAACCCAAACAAAAAAAACACATACTGAAAAAGCGCACAAGGGTTTAAAACAAAGAAAAAAAAGTAGTAGTCTTGAGAGCAGGAAAAGACAGAGTTGGGGACATAATGAACATGTGATAATTGGCTATTGAAGGATGGAAAAAAAAACAGAGAAAGTGAGGGAAACAATGAAAAAAATATAATTTGGCCAGACAGCGAACATGATAATTATTACAGTAGCAGGAAAATAGAGTGGACATGAATCTGACAAAGAGACAGAATAGAAAATGCGGGACAGGCATACCAAAACCGACCAAAAAAACCCCCAATTTAAACACACTGGAACGGACAGCTAAGTTTACACATGCAGAGACACCCAAACAAGAAAAAGAATTAGCTTGAATGGATAGCTATATGTACCAAACCCTTCTTCTTTGTCTCTGTTCTCTCTCTTTCTGTGTCTCTGTCTGTCAGTCTGTCTGTTGTCTGTTTATTCTCTCTGTCTGTTTTGCTGTCTCTGTCAGTTGTCTCTGTCTGTCTTCTCTCTCTCTTCTTCTCTCTTGTCTGTCTGTCTGTCTGTCTGTCTGTCTCTGTCTGTCTCTGTCTGTCTGTCGTCTGTCTGTCTGTCTGTCTGTCTCTCTCTCTCTTCTTCTCTTCTCTCTCTCTCTTCTCTCTCTCTCTCTCTCTCTCTGTCTCTCTCTCTCTCTCTCTCTCCCCTCACCCCAACCCACTCCCCGGCCCATGTTCCTCAACCACCCCCAACCTCCCCCCATACCCACAAACTGCCACACAAACCACACTAACAAACTCACCTCTAGCATCCAATTTGGTGGGAGAGTCGCAGCCCGCGTTGTTGAGGCAGCGAGGCGGAAGAAAACACGGCGTGGTTCGGTCCAGTAGTAATAGCAAGTAGTCCCCACCACCCTTCATCAAACACCTGGCATCGTCGATTTCTCCCCTCATCTTTATCGTCGTCGTTATCGCCGCCCGTCGTCGAGGCTTGGGTTATTATCACTTTTCAAATTCACAGAGCGCGGGACACTTCCCCTGGAAAGGGTTATGGAGGTTTTTTGTTGTTGTCTTTTTGCCTTGGCAGTGCAGATGAAAATATTGCAGATTAGAGCTTCAGGGATCGCTCTTGTTTACTACTTAAAATTCCAGAGGTTAGAAAAGCAAAGTTGTGATAAACACAGCACCCGAGTGTGTCCAAGAAAAAAATTTTTGGTTTATCTAGATTCCAAAGGTTTGTGTAGTTTGTTGGGAATATGTGTGAGCGGTTTGCAGTTTATCTGTTTTTGGCACTAAATGTAACAAAAAGTTTGTGTGTAGTTTTTGTGTTTTGCTGATTAAGAAAGTTTTGTGGTCTTGTGGGTTTGGAAGTGTTGTGGATCATCAGTAGACTATTTTCTTATTGTCATACGCATAATGAATAAAATCTGAAGTTCTTTTTGCAGATCTTTAGTAGACGATGTCAAAGACGTTGGTTTTTTTTATTGCAACGTTTCTTAGTTTTTTCGATGAACTTCAAAATTTGGGTCTATCACTTTTTTTATGACGTATGTTGGGGGAGTATGATAAAGCTTTAAAAAAAAAAGTTATTGTTCCTTACTTTTCAAATCTGAAATGATCAGACTTACACAACACGCAAATCCACGCACAAAAAGTAATCACAGTGTGGTTTACAGCATACGCTTTTCTCAATGTGTTTTCTGCAGGGTTTACTGCAAGGTCTGCTTAAATAACTCGAAATCTTAAAAAAAAAAAACCCAGAATTTCAACACGATGAGAAGCTGTGTAGATTCTGAATCACAAACCTAAGCACCTAAGATCGTTGTCAAACTCTCCCCAACCCCCTCTACAATGCCCGTATGTTTCAACACACTATGTTTGTTCAACGCAATATGCAAATTTCTATTACAATATTCGGGAGTAATTCAAATTGTACGTTCATTTCCCTTTTCAACTTTCCCGCTCAACAACCAGAAAAATTAGTGGTATGTATCTTCACGTAGTTTTTCTACCCAAATTGAAAATGTTCCATTATTCAGCCCAGCATCCCCGACCCCACATTCAAAACTCTGCCCCCCCAAACACTCACTAAACTATCTCCTCAGCAACTGTGAGAGAGAAAAGCCCTGGTACTGCAGAGGGGGAACAGAAAAGAACCACTGCAACCCAAGATTAATAGTAAACACGCTGCGTCGCCCCAGTCCACGACATCGGAGCCAGCAAAGGGACAAAACCCATGGGTGCACCGCTGATAACACTGATATACTACTACAAACGACACACAACTACAACCCACCACACACACTCCTAATACTATCACGTTCATAGTGTCTGCCTGCCGGAGTAAAATTTTTGGTAGGAGTCAGCAAGTTATTTGGTGTGAGGCAGGGAGGTACAGGGAGGTATCCTCTGCCCCTGTTGTTGCGCAGCGCTGCAATGAGGTAATAAATTGATAATGGCCTTTCATCAAGGGAAGGGGCCGGCGGGCGAGGGGCTTGGCGGGGCTGTTGTTTGGCTGCGGGGCTATCGGCGAAGGCTAGATGACGTGTGCAGCTGCATGATGTATGCATCGCCCGCTAGTGGTGGCACGGAGCGCCCTGGGGGCTGGGGTTTGTTTGGGAATCGTCCTGCTGTGCAAGTTGGTAGGAAACAGTTTTTGGCGGAAATCAGGGGTTGCTGTTGCTGCTGGCTACCTGTGGACAGACATGGCACCATCAGTGTGTGGGGGGGGTGATGGGCAGCGTGTGCAAAATTGGCGTGGATGGTTCTGTAGTAATGTGTGCACGCAGGGGTGTAGAGTATGAGAGAGGTTTGCTTGCTCTTTCACATACACGCCACAACTACATATACAGACACCCACACCCACCACTTCACACGCGCACGCGCGCAAGCGTAAGCAAGCAAGCACACTTACGACCCTATTCATGAAAAACATGTACATGTTGCACACAGACACAGAACAGCCCACACACACAAACGCGCGCGCGCCGGCACACCACACACACACACACCAACACACACACCACACACACACACACACACACACAAACACACACAGAGCCCTTCCCCCACCCACCCCCCATAGACAACACTTAAAACTCTACACCACAACAAAAAAGTTTCAAATGACACAGGCGTAACCCTAACACCAGCAAACCCGAAAAGGAGGCGTTTTAAAAATTGACCCCGCGAACTTCACCAAGATAGCTGACAGTTTGTCATAAATCATACATGTATACTTTTATATTTACACATACACGACTATTAATATTTGATATCAAATGTCGTTTGTGATTGATGACCGTAACCCTCTTCAACACGAATCTCTGTGAAAGAACATAGATATCCTGCATAGTGCAGACAAAGGCCAGCCTACAGGATTTTTTTTCTCATGCATTGTTGTCAGTTATGTGCATGATCTACTACTTCAGAATGTTGTTATTTTCATATCCGTATCCCCTGAAGTCGGAATGCAGCTACCCAATCCAATGCAATCTTGTTGTTTACAGTTACCCAATCCAATGCAATCTTGTTGTTTACAGCTACCCCAATCCAATGCAAATCTTGGGTTTTTTACAGCTACCACAAATCAAAATGCAATCTTGTTGTTTACAGCTCACCCAATCCAATGCAATCTTGTTGTTTACAGCTACCCAATCCAATGCAAAACTTGTTGTTTACAGCTACCCAATCCAATGCCAATCTTGTTGTTTACTGCTACCCAATCCAAATGCAATCTTGTTGTTTACAGCTACCCAATCCAATGCAATCTTGTTTTTACAGCTCCGCCGAGGGCCACACAAGCCAAATTTTGGGGTGTGCAGCCTCGTAAAATTTTGAATATTAGATTAAAAAATGTGCAACTAAGAACAATAAAGACGGGGGGTTAAAAAAAATCTTCGGATGTTCCTAAGTTCAAGTACGGGCACCGCTTGTGGGGAAACCCATCAATCTACATGAAATGAGATAAAACCAAAACCAGATCCCTTAAAAAATTTGTTCTTAGTGACTTTTTTTTATCTTCCCCCATATCAGCGGGGAAAGCCTGGTTCTTCAGGAAATCAGGGTTTCTTTTAAAATGCCTAAAATTTGTGTGCACAGGGGGTCTCTTTTTATGTTCATCCGAAGTAAGCACTGCCCACCCACTCATAGTCTAATAGTTGGGGAAAAGTTTCGGGCCCGATTTGGGGTCAAACCAACCGAAAAAAACTTCCGCCGGACTTTTTGGGCTTTCTAGGAGGTGTGTTACTTTTAGCCCAAGGTTTCCCTTTTCTTTTGTTCTTGGGGTAGAGCCCCGGGGTCACCCAAGATAAAAATTTTCTTGCGTAAGGAATGTTTTTCCCCACAATCAGGTAGCCGCAATTCGATTTCGGGAACCATCCACATTTTAATAAAAGTTCCTCTTCTTTTCAAAAATCGTTTTTGATTTTTTTTTTTTTAACCCCTCGAGAATTGTTAGCGCCCTCCCCTTTGATTTGGGGTTTTTTTTTTTTTTTTTGGGAGGTGTTGTGTGTGGGAAAGTTTGAAACTTTGGGGGCCCCTATCCGTTTTTTAGGTGCATGCTGGGTATTTTTGTGTCTCTTTTAACCAGGCCACATAGCTGTGTCTTTTTTCCCGATAGGTGAAAGGGTTTGGTGGGGTTTTTTTTTTTTTGGTTTTTTTTTTTTTTTTCGTTCTGCTAGAGCCCCATTTTGCTGGTAGTTTGCGACCCGTTCTTTTTCCCACCATGAAGGTAGTGCTTTGGCTTTTGGGAAAAAAAAAAAGGGGGTTTAAAGTGTTGGCCTTGGTGATTGCGCGTGTTTGAGGACCTAACCTCGGTTTTTTTTTTTTCACCCCGAAAAAATTTGGGGAAGTGGGGAGTTTGTTGTGTTTAAAGTTAAGGGAAAAAACCCCCCCTTACGAACGTTTAGCCAAGTTTTCGAACTGTGTTAAAAGTTTTTCCGTCAGAAAAAATTGGTTCACGCCCCCCCAAAAACCACCCCAGGGTATTTCGCCCCAGTTCACCACATTTTGAAAAAATCATCATCATACATTAAATTAAAAAACTGCAAAAAACCACTGCAGCCTTTAAAAATTTAAATCTTTCAAATCAAAAAACAATTTTTTCAAATTTTTTTTCAATTGCTTCAGGCTTGCAAATGTCTCGAGGCACCTCGCTGCGTATGCGTGGTTGTTTTGTTTGATGATGGTCCTCAGGGGGGAGAGAGAGAGGGGGAGATGAGAGGAGGAGAGGGGGGAGAGAGAGGAGAGAAAGGGGGTGAGAGAGGAGAGAGAGGAGAGGGGGGGGGGGGTTTTTGGGGGGGGGGGGGGGGGGGGGGGGGGGGGAGGGGGGGGGGGGGGGAAGGGGGAGGGAGGGGGGGGAAGAGGGGGCGGGGGAGGAA
>JASPKP010007846.1:7500-12262 GCA_030674155.1 Stramonita haemastoma | reverse complement strand
GGAGGGGGGAGAGGGAGGGAAAAAGGGGGAAAAGGATGAGGGAGAGAAGGAGGAAGTGAGAGAAACTGAGAACATGAGAGAGAGAGCGACAGAGGTTTTTAAAAAATTAAAGTCAGGCAGGCAAAGTCGCCTGGCTTCTATCTATTGTGGACGGAAAAGAGTAGATGAGGGTGGGGAAGGTTGTGAACCGAGTTGAACGAGCACTGAAAAAAATGTAGGCAGCTACTAGTAGTGAGTGAGCTAGCGAGCAGAGGAGAACGAAACACGGAAGGCAAGACAGGTTTTCCTTTCATCTTGCCTTGTATTGCCTTGCCCCCCCACAGATCATCACGTTCGCCTGGGCCCTTAAGTAGCAGGGATCAGGTGTTGGAGAGAGAGAGAGAGAGAGAGAGAGAGCGAGGTTAGGGGGATGGAGTGTGGGCTCTTTTTCTTCCTAGTCAACCAAAGGGGACGGGACGGGGACATCTGTGTCCACACCACACACAACATACATAAACACACACACACACACAACACACACCACACAACACACACACACACACGCACACGCACGCACACACACACACATTAGTGATCTATCAGGATGGATAATCATACCGAAACTAACGTTTGATTTTTCGTGTGTTTGTGTGCGTGCGTGCGTGCGTGCGTCGTGCGGGTGTGTTGTGTGTGTGTGTGGTGTGGTGTTGTGTGTGTGTTGTGTGTGGTTTCGTGGTGTGTGTGTGTGTGTGTGTGTTGTGGTGCGTGCGTGCGTGCGTGCGTGTGTATGTGTGCGTTGTGTGTGCGTGTGTGTGCGTGCGCGCGCTGATTTTTTACGAGCAGAAAGGAAGATTATCATCAAAGTTACACAAACAGCAAGTTGTTGGTTGAAAAGATTGTTTTTTTTTTTTGATTTACCACAGATCAAGCAGCACCTGTGGTCTAGGAGACGGTAAGTCACGCACGTAAAAGAACACATTTGCGCGCTCCTGCTCGCTAGCACGCACGCACACACCACGCACGCGCGCGCACACCATTGAAAGAGAAGGTATATGACAGGTTATGATAAGACTATAAACCGAGCCCTTCCGTGTATAAAACGCACGCAGAACATATTTTGCACACGTTAAAAAACCCGTTCCACTTTCCGGAAGAGTATGCCATTGTGTGCCAGTCTGAACGTATGATAACATGTACAAAAATGCATAAACATGGGGACTGGATGTAAAAAAAAAAAAAAAAAAAAAAAAAAAGCACATGAGTGGCTTCTCTTTTATCCTCGAAATAAAAGATTTTTTTCTAGATGTCTATTTTACAAGTGTAATGCTTTCAGTATATCAGATACAACAAAACATTCGGCAATTTTTTTCGGACAGTCCATTGGGCTAGTTTGTTTTTTTTTCAATCATCAGCATGGCAGCTTATTTTGTGCCAAAAAGGCTGCTGACCAATTGTGAAAAAATATTTTCAATTTTTTTTTTCTTTTATGTACTGAGGGGGGGGGGGGGGGGGTTGTTGTTTGGGTTTTTACTCTTGGGATTCTCTTTTATCTTCATGGGGTTTTTTCGGGTCGGGGGTGGGGTGGGGGGGGGGGGGGGGGGGTTTAGTAAGGGTTTTTCGGGGAGGGGGAAATGGGGGTGATTGTTTCTGGTATTTGCGTTGTTTTGGGGTTTAAAAAAAAAATTTAATTCTCAACTGTTTTATTGTTTTTTGTTGTTTGTTTTGTTTGTTGTTCTTTTTATTTGGGAGGAGTGTTATGAAGACGAGGTGTTTAAATGAA
Source organism: Stramonita haemastoma (assembly GCA_030674155.1). NCBI lineage: Eukaryota > Metazoa > Mollusca > Gastropoda > Neogastropoda > Muricidae > Stramonita > Stramonita haemastoma. The sequence continues at coordinate 10,503 of JASPKP010007846.1, read as the reverse complement.
CTTTTCTGAACACTTAAAAAGATCACTGCATTTTTTTCAAACACTTCCAGGGATTTTTTTTTTTACTTTTGTTTATGGGTACAATTAGCTCTGTTGATACATTTATGTATGTATGTATGTATGTATGTATGTTATGTATGTATGTATGTATGTATGTATGTATGTATGTGTGTGTGTATGTATTATATATATATTATATATATTATATTATATATTATATATATATTTATATCTCTTTAAAACAGCCATTTATCTAAATGGACAGGCATTAAATCATACAGGAACGTCTCCAAAATGAACAGACATTCAAACAGTTTGAATTTTGACTTGGTTTTACTCTGACTTGCTCTGGAGCGTGCGTTCGATCCTCCTGAGATCCTGGTGGTGGTGATGATGTCACTGGCAACTTGGCCACTTTTTTCAAAGCGAAATATATACAAATTTCTCCGTATCTATTGGAAGGAAAAAAATCTGTATTATTATTATTATTATTATTATTATTATTATTATTATTATTATTTATTATTATTATTATTATTCATTATTATTATTATTTATTATCATCATCATCCTATCTTTCTCTCTGAGCTGAGATGGGACTTTGCTGTGGACAGGGAACAAGTGTAGACACAGCCGTTAATGTTACCTACACTCCGAAATATGTGTATTTTTCATTTTCCTTTATATAGTATAAAAAAGCAAATGTAAAAGATAGTTATCTCAAAGGAGAATTTCCATAGGGGGGAAAACACTCTCCGTCTCTATCACATAACTGTAATTGATGTTGTTGTTTTTTTTTAATTCCACTAACAACACCTGTCTCTGTGACACTAAGGTCCACATTTTCCATGAAAACAAAGCAGCAGTCCTATAACTAGAAAACGTTTCAATTTCCTGAAGCTCAACTTTCCCCACAAAAATAAAATCTATAAGGCAACTGGCAAAAAAAAACCCTTTACACAAAGACTTAAATGTCTACTTAAAGAAAACTTTCTTCAATAACATACGAGTGTATTTCCCTTGAAATGACAGTCACAAACATGTATCATGGAGCTAACTAAACAGTTCATAAATTGCTTTATTCCAGCTTTTTTTTTTTTACAAGACTTGTCATTTAAACAGTCTTGAGAGAAAAAATGGCAAAGATTTTAATCTCATTTTCCCCGTTTTCATCTCCATCCATCCACCTGCATCTTGCAACAAATAGTTACCTGATAATCCAAGAAGAAAAAAAGCAAGGGGGCGGGAGAGAGAGGAGAAAAAGAGAAAGGACAGACTTGTCTGTTTTCTACCAAAAAAAAAAAAAAAAAGAGGAAAACAACCCTGCACCCACGATTTCAAATTCCTAATTTAACAGCGAAAAAAAAAAAGTACCCCGACTGTCTTCTCCAACCCTTTTTCTTCGATTATGTTTCTTTTTCTTCTTTTTATTCTCTCAAACCTTGGCAAACTTTTTTTTTCGTTTCCTCTCTCTCTCTGTATGCATGTATCTCTCTCTCTCTCTCTCTCTCTCTCTCTCTCTCTCTCTCTCTCTCTCTCTCTCTCTCTCTCTCTCTCTCTCTCACACACACACACACACACACACACACACACACACACACACACACACACACACACACACACACAAAACACACACACACTCTGTGCAAATGTTAGTTTGAGCGCACAAGGCACAATCAAAACTGCGCGCAACGTGAGGGCCCATACTGCTCCCCCGTACGTGTACGGCCCCTTTGTCCAGTCGCTTTATTGGGGGCTGGCGGGGCCGGGCTTTTGTGGTGGCCGACCGTTCTGTTGACGCTTTGTGTCTTCCCCGGCCTATTCACGCAGGTGTTGCGCGGCTGATTATCTCTCCTCCATACCATACCACACCACCGCTTCGCTCCCTCCTCTACTTGCGATTTGGCCATTCCCGGCCTGACTTCAGGATTTTCGATGGGTCATAATTGGTGACTATTATTTTCAATCCACAAAGAGAGTTTGGGCAGCGGGGGGGGGGGGGGGGGGGGGGGGGGGGGGGGGGGGGGGGGGGGGGGGGGGGGGGGGGGGGGGGGGGGGGGGGGGGGGGGGGGGGGGAAAAGAGGGGGGTTTGTTTGAAAGTGGACAGGGTTTGGGTTTGTTAGGTTTTAATGTTTTTTTTGTTCTTTTTTATAGGGTTTTTCGTTCCTTTTTTTTTTTTAAAGGGAAAAGTGTTGTCTTTTTTAGGAAAGAGGAGAGAGGGAGGGAAAAAGGGCTCAGTTGTTTTAACGAATTGTAAGTCACGGGCATAGAAGGTTGTGGGTGGGTAGGGATAAGCTGGCGATTTTGTTTTTCGTCTCTTTTTTTTCTTTCCAGCACCAGAGAGAGAGAGAGAGAGTAGATTGAGAGAGAGAGATGGAGAGAGAGAGAGGAGAGAAGAGAGAGAGGAGAGAGAGAGGGAGAGAGAGAAGAGAGAGAGAGAGAGAGAGAGAGAGAGAGAGAGAGGTGTGGGGGGGGGATGGAGGTGTTCATAGAAAGAGATCGGTGAAACAAAGAGAGCATCAGGTAGGCAGAAAGACACTGACAATGCATTCTGATTCGGGGGGCCGCGGCCTTTGAAGTGGCCTCTGCGGTCTTGATGGCTACACCAAGCACTGTGTTTGATGGGCGCCGAGTTCCCCGTTATGAGGCCCGGGGTGGAAGTGGGCAGGATACTTACATAGTACATTGACCGCCCTCTTCCGTTTTCTCAGCACTAGCTCTAGCATTCGTACTCTCTGTCTGTCTGTCTGTCTGTCTGTGCCTCTTTCTCTGCCTCTGCCTCTGTCTCTGTTTCTCTCTCTCTCTTTCTCTCTTCTCTCTCTCTCTCTCTCTCTCTCTCTCTCTCTCTCTCTCTCTCTCTCTCTCTCTATATCTATCTCTCTCTCTCTCTCTCTCTCTCTCTCTCTCTCTCTCTCTTCTCTCTCTCTCTCTCTCTCTCTCTCTCTCTCTATATATATATATATATATATATAAAATATATATATATATATATATATATATATA
>JASPKP010007846.1:0-5000 GCA_030674155.1 Stramonita haemastoma | reverse complement strand
CTTTAACTTATTCGCTGCAAACTGCCACCATCCCAACGCTTGCGCTCTAGTGTCAGGGGGAGAAAAGTCGAAAAGCTTGTTCGCATTGTCTCTCTTAGTTTGAAAGCTTCACCAATCACGGGCAAGTTTTCATAGGCAGAGAGAGAGAGAGAGGGACAGAGAGAGAGAGGGACAGAGAGAGAGAGAGAGAGAGAGAGAGAGAGAGAGAGAGAGAGAGAGTTGCGCGTGACGTGATGATCATATTGATATGCTTCATGCCAGAAGAATGACCCAATGTTGCGCTGGGGAATAAAAAAAAAAAAAAAAAGAAATGTGTAAAATGTTGATAGCTTGATATTTGCTGATAACGGGGTATAGCGACTGTAAACACGTTCCCTCATCCCCAACCCATGGCTCTCTCTGTCTTTGTCTCTGTCTGTCTGTCTGTCTGTCTTGTCTGTCTGTCTGTCTGTCTGTCTGTCTGTCTGTCTGTCTCTCTCTCTCTCTCTCTCTCTCTCTCTCTCTCTCTCTCTCTCTCTCTCTCTCTCTCTCTGATCAGGGCAAGGGTCGGATGAAAAAAAGTGTGTAATGCTTACTCGGTAACCCTTGAAAAATAAAGATTATTCATTCATTCTTTCATTCTTCTCTCTCTCTCTCTCTCTCTCTCTCTCTCTCTCTCTCTCTCTCTCTCTCTCTCTCTCTCTCTCTCTCTCTCTCTCTCTCTCTCTCTCTCTCTCTCTCTCTCTCTGCGCAATATAGGATTAGGTGGAAGAGGGGTTCTTGATAACAGTGTAATGATAGTGTATGACTGACCATTGCAGGAAAGTGTCACTTTTTCGCTGTTTATCAAATTTTATAGATAAAAAATACTAGGCCACTGTGTAAAGAAAGGCGGGAATGACAAAATTTAAAAGCACATGCACACATGTGTCACGTTAAGACATGAATCCCGAAGTCAGAACCCTGCTACCTCCATGGTAGGCAAAAACTGTCGCTGACGCAAAATCTCACCATGGGTGAAGCTTAGAGCGCTAGACAGGGAATGAAAACAGAAAAAAAAAAATCAGGAGGATACAGTTCTTCACTAGGAACAAGGTTTTCTTGAGGGTTTCGGCACTGGTTTTATCCCATTTTTTATATTGTTGATCGTAGCAAATGGCTTAGATTGACTCTGTTGATACGAAGATCAGCTGATGAATTGGTTTTGATATATATATAATTGCACAAGTTTGAACTGAGATTGTGGTCGGTGGTGCTTTAGACAACATGACAGCATTAAATTGAAATAAGTTATTGCTGAAAATTTCTTTTCCTTTTCAACTTAAGACGGCCTCAATATGCAATTCATACCATATGTCCAAGTATCCAAGACAATTCATCACGATAGCAAGCACAAAGTCTCCATTGCCCAATCTGCTTAAAGCTTAAGTTATGAACAGTCTTCCATGGTCATATAAGTATTGGAATGTACCACTGTAAAAAAATAAATAAATAAATAAATGAATAAATAAATAAATAAACAAACAAAAAATCTGCCCAGTCCATCTTTCTGTGCACCGATCTTTCTTGTGTCAACATTCCTGTTGATATTTTCATTTTCCTTGATATTGAGCCAGGCACCATCACCATAGCTATCACAGAAATGGCCCATAAAAACCATCAATGATTTGTTGGCCATATTTGACATAAAGATTTACGTTACTGCAACCACTTGATAATCAAGCCACAATCTCTCTCTCTCTCTCTCTCTCTCTCTCTCTCTCTCTCTCTCTCTCTCTCTCTCTCTCTCTCTCTGTCTCTCTCTATCTCTCTATTCTCTCTCTGTCTCTCTCTCTGTCTCTGTCTCTCTCTCTCCTCTCTCTCTCTCTCTCTCTCTCTCTCCTCTCTCTCTCTCTCTCTCTCTCTCTCCCCTGGAGTTAACATCAGTGCTGACTCCACTCTCCCCAAAAGTCTTTCGGATGAGACTGTAAACCAAGGCCCCGTGTGCGAACGCACGCAGAACATCTTGCGCACACGTTAAATCATGTTCCGCCTTTCGTAAGGGTAGGCCATTGTGTGCCGGTGGGAACATATGACAATATTTACACAACTGCATACACACGGGGACTGGATAAAAAAAAAAGCATATGAGTGCTTATCCCATTATTCTCGATATAAAAGAAAAAAAAATCTCTCTCTCTCTCAACATTACCATAACATTACCCTCTCTCTCTCTCTCTCTCTCTCTCTCTCTCTCTCTCTCTCTCTCTCTCTCTCTCTCTCTCTCTCTCCTCTCTCTCTCTCTTCTTATTGTTGAAAATGAAAAAAAATCACAAAATAAGTTTATATGCAAGTTTCCCGTTTGTGTGTGTGTGTGTGTGTGTGTGTGTGTGTGTGTGTGTCTGTGTGTCTGTGTGTCTGTGTGTCTGTGTGTGTGTGTGTGTGTGTGTGTGTGGTGTGTGTGTGGTGTGGTGTGTGTCTGTGTGTCTGTGCATGTGTGCATGCGTGCGTCTGTGCTTATATATATGCATGCATGATTGCATGAATTTATGAGTGTGCAAGTGTTTGGGCTCACAAGCACATGATACACATCTATACATAGTCACTCATAGTGCTAATGGCTAGTGTTAAAAACTAATCGTAAAAGAAGCTGGATAGAAAGGGAGAGGAAAAGGTGAAAGAGAGAGAGAAAGAAGGAGAGAGGGGGAAGTAGCGAGGTCATCAGATGTCTGACCAGTCGTCCGATATCCCATCATCCATCTCGTCCATCCCACAGTTAGTTCCCGCTGTTAAGCGGTGTTCTCCCCTGAAGGCGGCCATTTGGCTGGCGCGCGAAATGCACAATGCTTGTTGGGGGACAAGAGACGCCGATAACCTTCCACTGCTCTTCTGAGGAGATGGGAGAGGCCTCTCTGACCTCGTCCTCTGTGAGTGGGACTGAGAGAGAGAGGCCTAGTAATATAGGACTAGTAGTATAGTAGTAGAGCAGCAGCAGCAGCAGCAGCAGCAGCAGCAGCAGCAGCAGCAGTAGTAGTAGTAGTAGTAGTAGTAGTAGTAGTAGTAGTAGTAGTAGTAGTAGTAGTTGTTGTTGTTGTTGTAGCAACAGCAGCAGCAGCAGCAGGAGTAGTAGTATTAGCAACAGCAGCAGCAGCAGCAGCAGTAGTAGTAGTAGTAGTAGTAGTAGTAGTAGTAGTAGTAGTAGTAGTGGTAGTGGTAGTAGTAGTAGTAGTAGTAGTAGTAGTAGTAGTAGTAGTAGTAGTAGTAGTAGTAGTACAACAGAGGCAATTAAAAACACTGTCACTGAAGCTTTCGCTGTAGATTTTTGGTTTGAAGGATATGTAGTGCAAAGTATAATATTTAGGGTTTAGACTGTTATTTATTTGGAAAGCTGATGTTCAGTGCACACATTGATAGGTAATGGTTAAGGGCAACAAACCAACAGTTTATAATAGTGTGTTCAAATAAAAAATGGGAAAATATTATTAACGTTTTGCTTTCAATAGTGTGCATGTGTTTTAGTGTGTTACATGATGGTGTGCCTTGGTGTGTGTGTATGTGTGTGTGCATGCACGTGTGCATGTATGCGTTCATGCATGTGTGCATGCGTGCATGCATGCATATGTGTGTGCATACGTGTGTGTGTAAAAGAGATAGAGAGAGACAGAGAGAGTACAGAGACAGAGAGGACAGACAGAGAGAGACAAAGAGAGAGACAGAGAGAGACAGATACAGAGACAGAGACAGAGGAGAGATACAGAGAGACAAACATCAAGTAAGAGACTAGACACACAGCGAGAATGTGAGATCCTTTTACACAGCACACAGGAGCTAAAAGAAGATGAAGTGATAGCAGCAGTTGTGAAAACCAGAACAAGTGAACAGTGAAAGTAGAAACAGAAACCACAGTATCAAGCACAGCAGCAGTACAACCTCCTGTTGCTGATGCAGCAGCAGCAGCAGCAGCAGCAGCAGCAGCAGCAGTAGTAGTAGTAGTAGTAGTAGTAGTAGTAGTAGCAGCAGCAGCAGCAGCAGCAGCAGCAGCAGCAGCAGCAGCAGTAGCAGTAGTAGTAGTAGTAGAAGTGGTAGTAGTAGCAGTGGTAGTAGTAGTAGTAGTAGTAGTAGTAGTAGTAGTAGTAGTAGTAGTAGTGTAGTAGTAGTAGTAGTAGTAGCAGCAGCAGCAGCAGCAGCAGCAGCAGCAGCAGCAGCAGCAGTGGCAGCAGTGAAGGTAGTAGTAGTAACAGTGGTAGTAGTATTAATAGTAGTAGTAGCAGCAGCAGTGGCAGTAGTAGTAGTAGTAGTAGTAGTAGTAGTAGTAGTAGTAGTAGTAGTAGTAGTAGTAGTAGTAGTAGTAGTAGTAGTAGTAGTAGTGATTGTGGTTGTGGTAGTAGTAGTAGTAGTAGTAGTAGTAGTAGTAGTAGTAGTAGTAGTAGTAGTAGTAGTAGTAGTAGTAGTAGTAGAACAGAGGCAGTTAAAAAACACTGTCGCTGTTGCTTTTTGGGTAAAAACCATAAGTTGCAAGACAAATCCTTAAGCCTCTAACCTTGTTACCTACACATTCTAAAATGATCAGTCATGAACAGAATAGCAGCAGCTGTATCTACTGCTCTAGTGATGGTAGGTTTGATAGTTGAGATATGGGGGCAGCAGCAGAAGCACAAACAGCAGCAGTTGCAGTAGTAGTCTTTCAGATGAGACTATAAACTGACGTTCCGTGTGCCAAACATCTTGTGCATAAGTTAAAACATGTTCCAGTTTTCGGAAGAGTAGGTCATTGTGTGCTGGTGGGAATGAATGACAAAACTGACAAACCTGCATGAACACGGGGACTGGATGTAAAAAAGCACATAAGTGCTTATTCAATCATCCTCTAAAATCAAGAATATATAAAGATGCATCACTTACAGCAGCTGTACAGGAGAGAACATATCACACAGTAGGCTGGATCCGAATGTATTGCATTGTATTTTTATATTGTATACCCTACCGTTTAGGCCAGGGGAGGTTTCTCTGTGTAAAATTTGAGCTGCTCTCCCTGGGGAGAA
>JASPKP010007845.1:0-12262 GCA_030674155.1 Stramonita haemastoma | reverse complement strand
AACAAATTTAAAGCTTCCAGTAAAGGGGCAACCATTGGCACAGGAAATGTGAGGACTCGTCCCAAAACGGAAGAGTACGGAACTTCACAAAAATTACGGGGGTTAAAGGGAAAATTTGGGCTTGGGAAAGTCAGATGGATTGGCTTGGGGGGAAACAACCACGAAGACGGCCCAAAAATATGGTACAGCGGGGAGAAAAAACTACATCAACATTACAATATACAAAAGGGGGAAACCCCAAAGAAAATTTGGAAAAAATTTGCTGAAAAAAAAAACAACCTACCCATGACTTTTTTGCCCAGGCCCCAAAACAATCTCTATAAACCAGCCTTGCTTATTCAAAAAAGAACATTTGGGGAAAAATAAACGCCTTCCTTTAAAAAATCATTCCTTCAAAAAAATGTTTAAAACTTTTAAAGAAAATTGATGGAAAATTAAAGCCCCCCTTATGCTTAAAAAATTTTGGCTGCTTTGTTGTTATTCATCCCATTTTTTTGGGTTTTTCTTTATTTGTATGTATGACTTGGTTTTGTTCTTTTTTTGGTTTTTGTGGATTCTGTTTTGGATAAAAACCCTTTTTATTTTCTTTTTTCAACCAAATTGATATTTGATTTGTTGTTTAAAAATCAATTTTCTTGATTTTTTTTTTTTTGTGGGGCAGGTGAAAAAAAGTTGTGAAACTTAATTTTTTCCCTCAATAAATTCATTTTGACTTGTTGACGACCGCCGTTGTTTGGATGAAATTTCCCCCCTTTATTTTCGTTTAAACCCAAGGTTGAATTTGTTTTGATTGTTTTAGAAGTAATTTTTCTTGATGTTTTTGTGGGGTAGGTGAAGAAAAGGTTATGGAAATTTTTTTTTTTTGTTTTTTTTTTTGTCCACTTTTGCACGAGATTTCTCTGCGTAAAATTGGGGGGCTCTCCCCGGGGGGCGCGCCCCCACATGTGCGCGCCTCCCTTTTTTTTTCTCTTTTTCCTGCATGCAAGTGTTTTGTTTCCCTTCAGAGGGGTTTTTCTTTCTGCAAAATTTTGCCAGGGACAACCTCCTTGTTCCGTGGGTTTTTTTCGTGCGCAAATAGTGTTGTTACACACGGGACCTCTTTCCGTCTCACCGAAAGACTAGCCCCAGCCACCACTCAGGGTCAAATGGGGGGGGGGAAAAGTTTTGGGCCCCAAAGGGGTCGAACCCCGCACACCCGACCCGTTTTTTTTGCTTTTAGGCAAGGCGCGTGCCACCTAGCCAACCGATCCACCAAAGACTCTTGCTTTTTTTTGGGTTTTTTTTTACCCTAATAAAGTTTTTTTTATTGATTGACTTGACACACACACAGTAAAGTTTATTTGGGCCTCTTATACATGAGGTTTTTAAAAAGCAATTTTGTAAGAAGAATTGGGGGGAAAAAATTTTTTTTTAAAGTTTTGTCAGTACATGGTTTGGAAAAACGGGGGGGTTGTCTCAGGAATAGGTAACGATTTCAGGTTTCCCTAAGATAAAAGATGTTCAAATTTTTGGAAGGAAAGATAAATACCCCCCCAGAGTTTTTATCGTTTATGGGGTCTTTAAAAGGGGAAAATATCTTTAAAATTTACTGACAAAAAGGGACTGACTACATTAGCAAGATTTTTTTTCTGGGACTTACTTACTGCAAAAAAAAATGGTTTTAACCTGAGAAGTCCACACAGTTCCCGAGCCCTTGTGGGGTATATTGTTGATGTGAAGCCATTCTTTTCAGTGTCACATGGTTTCAGATGTGAAAACTGTAGTCTTTCCGTTTAGAAGCGTTTCGAAGGCAAAAATATTTTGTTTTTATCTGTGATTATTTGTGATCAATCTGTTTCAAAGGTTTTGCTGAAGCAAAGAAACTACGACAATCCAGCTGAACACCAAAAAGGGGTTTCTATTTTGTGAAATAAAAAACAATTTTTGCGTAATCCCCCAACAAAATTACTATTGAAAAATTTAATAGAAATTATTGGGGGGTCTAGTTAGATTTTACAATTTTTTTGTTTTTTTAGTTTTTGTTTTTGTTTTTGTTTGTTTCCTTTAACCCTTTTGTTATTTGAAGCCCGAGTTAAGTCATTTAATTAAAAAGCTCTTGATTTTCACTGTTAAAGGGCCATGAACTTTTTTTGTTTTTAAGAGTCCTGTAACCTTTTTTTCAATAAGCCATACTGGGCAATGACAAAAAATTGGAAAAGGTCATAACTTCTCTCCTCTTCTCTCTTCTCTCTTTTCTCTTCTTCTTCTTCTCCTCTCTTCTCTCCTTCCCCTCTCTCTCCTCTCTCCCCTCCTCTTCTCTCTTCCCCCTCTTCTCTCTTCTCTCTCTCTCCCCTTTTCATTGTAATAGTGGCTTGGTGAAAAATAAAGCAAATTTGTTGCTTACCAATGTACCCCCCTGGAATAAATTAAATTTGATTTCATAAAAAAAAATGTTTTTTTTGTTTTGTCTCTTTTGATTGGTTTTTTTTTTTGGGCATCTTTTTCGGGTGTGTGTGGTTGAGTGTTTAAAAGTTGAAGAACAACTCGAGTGGTTATTTTAAAGATAATTACGTGATTGATTTTCTTATTATATCTTGATTTTTTTCCCCAAACCTACTGAACCAAATACAGTTGTTTGACTTGTGTACTTTTTTTTCATGTTGTTGGTTGTTTTTTTCCCTAATGACCTGGTGTAAAGAAGGACTGTGGCTTATCCCATTTACCCTCAATAAAAAAAAATTGACTTTAGGTTCTCTCATACCTCCCCCCCCCCCCCAAATCCTGCAGGTACACCCAAACCACAAGAGAACACAACATACACACGCGCTTATGCAAGTAGGACTGGGAGTCACTGCTGTTGCCAATAGTGAATGATATCATTTTATACACTGTTTTGTTTGTGCACAGTGTTGACAGGAGCATTGGAGCTGTGTGCCCCACATCATTCACCTGTGCTAGATTGTTTTACTTTTAAAATAATCTATACTTATACTTGTGTGTATGTGTGTGTGTGTGTGTGTGTGTGTGTGTGTGTGTTGTGTGTGTGTGTGTGTGTGTGTGTGTGTGTGTGTGTGTGTGTGTGTGTGTGTGTGTGTGTGTGTATTAGATACTCTAAAATATCTGTAACCAATTTGAGTCGGATTTATTGCGTGCAACTAGCAAATTTGGCGAGATATTCTCTGAAATGTCAGGCTTCTTCTTCTTCTTTTTTTCTTTTTGTTCTTGTTCTTCTTGTTTTTGTTCTTCTTGTTCCTGTTCTTCTTGTTCTTGTTCTTCTCGTTCTTGTTCTTCTTGTTCTTCTCGTTCTTCTTGTTCTTGTTCTTCTTGTTCTTCTTGTTTTCTTGTTCTTCTTGTTCTTGTTCTTCTTGTTCTTGTTCTTGTTCTTGTTCTTGTTCTTCTTGTTCTTGTTCTTCTTGTTCTTCTTGTTCTTGTCTCCTTCTTGTTCTCCTTCTTGTTCTTGTTCTTCTTCTTCTTCTTGTTCTTCTTGTTCTTGTTCTTGTTCTTCTTCTTCTTCTTCTTCTCTGTTCTTGTTCTTCTTCTTGTTCTTGTTCTTCTTGTTCTTGTTCTTCTTGTTCTTGTTCTTCTTCTTCTTTTTCTTCTTCTTCTTCTTCTTCTCTTCTTCTTCTTCTTCTTCTTCTTCTTCTTCTTCTTCTTCTTCTTCTTCTTCTTCTTCTTCCTCCTCCTCCTCCTCCCTCCTCCTCCTCCTCCTTCTTCCTCAAACGCTCAGACAGCCACTACTGTTGTCTGTCCTATGAACAAAACTGTGTTGCACTGCCATCATCGCCTGACAAGTCTGGCCCAGGGCATCCGACTTTGGCATGGGAGAGAACTGTGTCTTTAAAAAAATGTTTTTGTTTTTGAACACAAAACAGGAGAATGGACCAAGAAGGCAAAAAAAAAAAAAAAAGACAAGGAGACAACAGGAAGAAAAGGAACACGGAAGAAACAAAGAGAGGGATAGAAAAAAGGGAATTCCTCGCACAGAACTTTAAGAGGGTGGGTATGCTATTAGTTTTATACTGACAGCCCCTCCCCCTCCCCCTTCCCCGGCATACCCACGGGGGAATACACACTAAACTCATAACGCTTAGAAATCACTGTGAAACCAAAATTACTCACTGGACGAGAAGTTTGTGTGTATGGCTGCGAATTAAAAAGTACCCCCCCCCCCCCCCCATGTAGTTAGCCATACTCCGACTTCAAAGTATCTTTCACCATGGAATGAAGAGTGCAGATTGCTATGCCAAGAGCTTGTCCGAGACGTAAACAACCTTAGCAATGGAAGTCACCGTTTTTGATTTAGGCTTTGGTGCTTTGCTTACATCAGTAACAGACAAAGCTTACAACTTGGCCAAGTCGTATGAATTGACTTTTTTCCCCTTTTTTCTCTACCAACACGACTCAAAGCGTTGCTGGGTTGCTAAAAACCGGACAGATTTGTCTTGTCTGTTTAGATTCTTTTGTTTCGTCAAGAATAATGAATAAACACTCATATTCTTTTTTTTTTTTTTTTACATCCAGTCCCAGTGTGCATACACTTTTGAAGATTCTGTCATCCGTTCCAACCGCACACACGATAGCCTACTTTTGCGGATGGTGGAACGGGTTTTTAACGTGTTGGCAAGACGTTCTGCATGTATTCACATACAGGACTTCGTTTTAAAGTATCATCCAATGAACTTAAGGGAAAATGGAGTTAGCACTGATTTGACAGAAGGAAAAATATCCCCTTAAATGTGTGACTCAGTGGTGGCTCGAACCTGGGCTGTTAAATCGCGAGCATAACGCTCTAACCACTCGGCTATCACCCCCCTACCCCCCCTACCCCCCCTCCCCCACCCCCTTTTTCTCATTCCTGCGTTGTTCATGCCATTGGCCATTTTATGCCTACTGTTGTATCCAATATGGATGATTTTTAAAATGTCTGGAATGCAATATGACAAGAAAAGCTCAGTCAAATTTAATTAAAGATGATACTGATGGATCGGGGAGGAAGCAGGGGGGGGGGGGGGGGGGGGTAGCCTAGTGGTTAGAGCATTGAGCTGTGATCTGATAGGCCAGATCTCAGCTACTACCGAGACACCCGTTTGAGGGGATTTTCCCCCTAAGTTAATACCATACCGAATCCACTCCCCTAAAAGTTCTTTGGATGAGGTTGTAAACTCGATGTTCCAAGAGCGAACGCATATAGAACGACTTGTGCACATGTTAAACCTGTTTCTCCTTTTCGGAAGAGTAGGCCAAGACAGTAGGGACAAATGGCAAATTTTAATATACCCCCCAAAAAAAACCAACAACAAGTAAACAGCACATCATGTACACTGGTGTCGTGTTCACAACAGCATCCCTGAAGTCGAAATGCGGCTATCATGATGGTGGGCAAAATGGGCAGAGGTCAGCAGGCAGACCTTCCACAGAGTTGAAAGATTAGGAGAAGACCAGGTACTACATATCACACCCGGCAAGGGAACGTAGAGAAAAGATCAGAATTGGTGTTCCTATTAATACCCAGACAAGACCAAAATAACCTAAAGAAACCGAAAATAACAGAGAATGAAATAAGCGAAAAAAGACAAAAGAAATGACAGGGAACTGAGGGGTGAGACAAAACCACAGTATACTGACGACCTGTATCTTGAACTGGTGAAACATTGGATGTGGACTTTACCCAATTTTTGGTCTTATTTTACTGTCAGATTTAATCACTGATTCAAAGTCTAATGGTACAACAGACTACGCCCTTTTAATACTGTCTGCTGATGCCAAGGTCCACACAGAGAGAGAGAGAGAGAGAGAGAGAGAGAGAGAGAGAGAGAAAGAGAGAGAGAGAGAGAGAGAGAGAGAGAGAGAGAGAGAGAGAGAGAGAAGAGAGAGAGAGAAGAGAGAGAGAGAGAACATTACGATCGACACAAGAACAATATACACAGAGTATGGGAATAGAGGCACTGGCTTGTTTTCATTTCCTTAGGTACATTATACTTATGTTACTGGAAGTCTTTTTATTTTGAAGAGGGGGGTGGGGGTGTTGCAGGAATTTTATTCTCTTCAAAATACTGATTTTTTTGTCATGGAGCTGAAATTTCCCTTTTAGAAAAGGCAACAGTTCCGCTTATTTGGGAGAACACTTCAGCTGCAGAAAGGCTGAACCTTACTTTTACTCGTACAGGGTAGACATTCAGGCTGATGAGAAAAAGAATATTGTTTTTGAAAAGAGAGAAAGATAGACTGCAAAAGGGCATCAGTTTCAGTGTCTTAAATGTCATGGTTTATTTAACAAAAAATTAAATTTGTTTAATTTCGTTTCTTGCTTCCTCGTCTCCTTTGACGTTCCTATCCTACTGTTCCCACGCCACTCATTTCAACCTCTCCGCGCCAGCCATACCCAGATTCGTTATGTGCAGGACACCATTCATTCACTAAGCCTCTGACTTACAGCTTAGTCACGGAGCCAGACTGGGTGGGTCATCCATCCCGAGTGGCGATCACTCCAACATCCCTCCACAGACCTTCTCTCCGGTGAACCTCCTACCCCAAAGGCTTTGACACAAAGTCACCACAGGCACAGAAGTGTATGGCGAAACCGAATCCGAGGCCACCTTGAGACCAGAGAAACCGAGGCCACCGAATAAGAGACATTATTTTTGTTATTGCGTGATGGTGAATGATGATGTCGATGAGGAGGATGTAATGCTACTACTATTGAAGTGGTTGTGCTTTGAGACTGCTTGACAGGCCTGTATATCTTGGCGTCAACCGGGTCCAAGAGACACAGGCTCCTGTAGTGTTTGTCAGGTAATTTGAGCAACTCTCTCAGAATTGCTTCCATAAAGTGGATGAAGCTCGACTGTGTGGTTTCAGTCTTCCCAATAAGCCCACAGCAAAACCATTCTGGGTAGAAGCTGGCCGTTGCCTGGAGCATCCCAGTGACTCTTATGGGATTCGAACCTGCGATCTTCTAGCCTGCAATCCGAGGCGTTAACCACGACGTGATGGTTTATTTTTGCAGCGATGATTCTATAAACATGTTTGGCTGCGTTTGTTATGACTGCATTAAAGGTGCCTGTCAGCACTTTTTGCATCATCATCAACAACATCAACAACGACGACAACAACAACAACAACAACAACAGATTGAGAACAAGTTCTGTACCTCTTCATGTCTGCATGTGAGTCCTGTTCCCATACAGTAGGTCACACTGAATCCAAGCAGCTGAACTGCAGCACTACAGGTCAGTTTCAACACTTCCTTTCAAGTCCATGCCACAAAGAACAAAAATGTACATCATCAGATTAAATCACAGAAATACTATGAGGATGTCTTTTATGAAAAAAATCCCCGAACTTGGTATAAAGCTAGCTTGATGGTTCACAAAACACGGTCGCTTACGCAAAAATTCCATTGTTGGTAAACCTCGAAGCTGTAGCCGAGGGAGGAAAAAATAATATAAAAATGATAAAATAATATAAAAATGATAACATAATATAAAAATGATAAAATAATATAAAAATAATAAAATAATATAAAAAAGATGAAAAAGAAAACTGAAGCCTGGTGATCATTTCGCAAGGTCCGACATCCTCTCAAAGATGATCTTGGAAGACACAGACACGTGTAGGTAGAAGAGAACAGAGACCAAGGAAAAGATGGGTAAAGACAATGGTGTCAGACAGATTCCTAAAAGATAACTCGAGACCGAAGCATTGGCACACAACTGCCACAAAGAGAGCTGGTGTGATCGTCTGCACATCGCTTCCATGACCCCTGCTTTTGGGTAAGGGACTAGTGTGATGAAGTGTAGTACAGAGCAAAATTGTTTTGCATAAAAAGAAATTATATGAAGGGTCGCCCCCATTATCATGCATCATGAAGAGCAAACAGGTGTTGTGTCGTCGCAGTAAGTGGTGGATTTATTGCAGTAAGTGGTGGATTTATCGTAGTAAGTGGTGGATTTATCGTAGTAAGTGGTGGATTTATTGCAGTAAGTGGTGGATTTATCGTAGTAAGTGGTGGATTTACTGCAGTAAGTGGTGGATTTATCGCAGTAAGTGGTGGATTTATCGTAGTAAGTGGTGGATTTACTGCAGTAAGT
Source organism: Stramonita haemastoma (assembly GCA_030674155.1). Lineage (NCBI taxonomy): Eukaryota > Metazoa > Mollusca > Gastropoda > Neogastropoda > Muricidae > Stramonita > Stramonita haemastoma. The sequence goes on along the minus strand of JASPKP010007845.1, from coordinate 4,193 downwards.
GGTGGATTTATTGCAGTAAGTGGTGGATTTACTGCAGTAAGTGGTGGATTTATTGCAGTAGGTGGTGGATTTATTGCAGTAAGTGATGGATTTATTGCAGTAAGTGATGGATTTATTGCAGTAGGTGGTGGATTTATTGCAGTAAGTGATGGATTTATTGCAGTAAGTGGTGGATTTATTGCAGTAAGTGGTGGATTTATTGCAGTAAAGGGTAGATTTATTGCAGTAAGTGATGGATTTATTGCAGTAAGTGATGGATTTATTGCAGTAGGTGGTGGATTTATTGCAGTAAGTGGTAGATTTATTGCAGTAAGTGATGGATTTAATTGCAGTAAGTGGTGGATTTATTGCAGTAAGTGGCGGATCTATCGTCCTCTTCGTCGAACGCTCAGACAGCAACTTTTCTTGTCTGATATAAGCGAAAATGAATTGCGCTGCTGTTTAAGCGCCTGACAAGTCAGGCCCAGCACATCCGACTTGGGGATGGTAGATGGCAGAGTGTCATTGTCATGTCTTTCTGGGAAAAAAGGCAGGAGAACGGACCAAGAAGGCAGAAAATCGACAAGAGGGAGGAAACAGGAAGAAAAGGAACAAGGCAGAAACAAAGAGAGGTATGGAGAAAAGAAGGAATTCCAAGCACAGAATTTCCAGAAGGTGGGGATGGGGAGTGGATACATTAGCTTGAAATTTTGGAGCTCCCCCCCCCCCCCTCCTCTCTTTATTTCTCTCTGTCTCTCTTTCATACGTACATATACGTTAGAAGAGAGAGAGAGAGAGAGAGAGAGAGAGAGAGAGAGAGAGAGAGAGAGAGAGAGAGAGATGGGGGAGAGAGAGAGAGAGAGAGAGAGAGAGAGAGAGAGAGAGAGAGAGAGAGAGAGAGGAGACTCTAATTAACGATCGTTTTTCTCACCGCAATATCGCACTTCAACGATGCAGTAACAAGAAAGAAAATGAATCTTATTGAACTACAGTGAACCACAGTGGAGGGATAGCCTGGTGGTTAGAGTGATGCACTCATGATCTGCTGACCCAGGTTCGAATTTCGTTCAAGAATATTTTTCATCTGGAGTTAACATCAGTGTCGACCCCACTCCCCCCAAAAGTCCTTCGGATGAAACTATAAACAGAGACGTTTGTGAACGCACGCAGAGCATCTTGTGCACACGTTAAAACCCGTTCCACTTTTCGGAAGAGTAGGCCATTGTGTGCTGGGGGGAACGGATGATAAAATTGATAATACTGCATACACACGGGGAATGGATGTAAAAAAAAAAGCACACGAGTGCTTATTCCACTTTCCTCGAAATAAAAAAAAACGTAAAAGAAAAGAAAGAAGAACTGAAGAAGAAAAGGGGGCACAGTATGTGTTGACTGTCTCAGGAGGGGGTGGGGGTGGGGGTGGGGATGGGGGTGGGGGTGGGGTGGGGGTGGTGCATTTATAAATTGGCGGAAGCAGTGTGGACCTCAGCAGTGGGAGCTACCTGTCTCTCTGAAGCGTCCTCTGAATCCTCGTGCTGTCTTCACTCCTCAGTGCCCTACAGCCAGGCTTGTCCGCCACAAGGTACCGTGTGTGTGTGTGTGTGTGTGTGTGTGTTGTGTGTGTGTGTGTGTGTGTGTGTGTGGGGTGTGTGTGTGTGTGTGTGTGTGTGTTGTATGTGTGGGGTGTGTGTGTGCGCGCGCGCGTGTGTGTGTGTGTGTGTGTGTGTGTGTGTTTGTCTGTCTGTCTGTCTGTCTTCTTTCTGTCTGTCTGTCTGTCTGTCTGTTTGTCTTAGAGACGTTTTTTGGAATAGAGAGATTATCTTACAAGCAATTGATATAGTATACTTTCAGAGTCGTGTTTTCATATATCAAACATGAAGGAAGGCAGCAGTAACGGTTTAGACGTTCAAGTAAACTATGAGGTTCTGGGTTTCATTCCCAGCCTTGCCCTTCCATTTTGACCGGGAAAAATTTCGGCCCACTTTTGGGAAAAAAGCCCACTAGACCAGCCAAAACCCAAAGGGTTTAAAGGGACTTGTGCAGGTCTAACAAAACCCACCACATTTAAAAAAATTTGGGAAAAAAAAGAGCAAGGAGGTACCCCCCCCGCTTTTAGGCCAAAAGGGGGGTTTCCCAATTCTCAACTGTATCTCCGAATTTCGGTGTGGCCTCCTTTTGGTGGGGGAAACAAAAAACCCCGGTCACATACGAAACAAATTCCTCAGTGGTAAACCCTGGGGAAGCTCTGGGCCCCAAAATTTTTAAAGAGAAAAAAAGCCTTAAACAAGGTTGGCTTCCAAAAACCCAAGGGAAATTATGAAAAGATAAAAAAGAAAACCGCCGGGAAAGGGGGCAGGGGACTTTCATTTTTCCCAACCCAAGAAAATGAACTTTTCCTACAGTACTTCCCGGTTTTCAAAAAAAGGACAGTGGGAAACAGTTTCCAGTAAAGATTTATCTTAAATTTCTTTCTGTCAAGACTGTCGAGGGAAAAATTTTTTTAACATGTGATTCCCCATTTGACAAAAATGACATTTTCCCCATCTATGAAAGAAAACCCGTGAAATTTCTTGAAACTAGGACTTTCCCCCCGCAAAAAAACCCCTGTCCCCCAAGTTCCCCACTAAAAATTAAAAATCGGCTTCCCAAAAGTAATTTTGAATTTTTTTTCACGCCATATTTTAAAAGAGGGAAATGCTTAAGGAAAGTATCCCAAAGAACTTTCTGCATGCAAGGAGAGAGTTTTTTTTCTGTTTTGGCAAAGCCTGCGGGGTTAAACCAATGTTGAGATTTGTGCGAAGGAAAAAAAGCAAGGGGTTTTTAAATTTTTCACATTTTCATTTTTTCCCTGAATAAGAAAAGGATATCATTTTTTTTTCAACGTCAAATATCAATGGGGCGACCCCCTTCGCTTTTTTTCTTCAGGGTGTCCCTAACCCCAAAGGGGGCCTTTTGGGGGGAAACCACTGAAGATTTTGCTTCCCCACCCTCACCGACCTCCGCCCTCCGTAGTAAACCCGCTCCCCCCAAGGGGCCTTCCCCCTCTGATTTTTGGTTTTCCCCCGGGGGTTTTCCTCGGGCTGTTTTCTTCGTCCCCTCCTTTTACTTTGGTCGGGAAGATAGTTTTGGGCCAGTCCGGATGTTTCGGGGGGACGTGCCCGGGACTATTTAAAGCTTGCGTTTTTTTCACTAAAGGGCAGGAGATCCCATATGGCCGATGGCTTTCTTTTTCAGATTTTCACTTTTTTCATTAGTGATTTTGGACCGGTAAAAATTCCCAAAGGGAGGGGGGAAAAAAAACTCACCCATTGCCCCTTTTGGCTGCTTTTATGGGGCGGGGGCCAAAAGGCCTAACAAAAAACACAAAAAAGAGGGGGAATTTTTAGCCCTTTTCCCCCACCCCCCAAGATCCCCCCCCCACCTCCGCCCCCTCCCCTCCCTCCCCCCCTCCCTCTCCCCCCCCCTTCCCCCCCTCCCTCCCCCCTCCCTCTCACCCCCCTCTCTCTCCCGCCCCCCCCCCCCCCCCCCTCCCCCCCCCCTCTCCCCCTCTCCCCCCCTCCCTTTTCCCCCCTCCCCTCCCCCCCCTCCCCCCCTCCCCCCCTCTCCTTTCTCCCCCCTCCCACACTCAAACTCAAACCCCGACCTTTTTCTCCCCCTCTCTCTCTCTCTCTCCCCTCTCTCTCCCCCTCTCTCTCTCTCTCTTCCCCCTTCCCCTTCTCTCTCTCTCTCTCCTCCTTTTCCCCTTCTCTCTTTTCCCCTCTTCCCCTCTCTTTTTGTGGACGGGAGGAAAGCCCCAAAAAAAAGAAAAACCATGCTGTTGCTAAGCCCCCTTTCCCCTAGAGCCGGGTGTCCGGGCGGGCCCTGCCTCTCCGGCCAGTGAGGCCGCAGGGGGCCATCACCCCCGGGCCCCACGGGCCCAACCTCCCCCTACACCTATGAAGGGGGGCTCTGCCAAGTACGCCTTTGACTACGATGCAGCAGACATACCACCTATGCCCCCGAAAACCCAAATGTTTAGGGCCACGGGGGGGGTTGGGTTTGGGTTTGGGTTGGGTTTTTGGTTTTTTGGGTTGGGTTTGGGTTTGGGTTTTTTGGGGGGCCCTTGTGCCCAGCCTTGCTCTTTCTATCTGTCCTGTCTCTTTTGGGTGTGATGATTTTTTTATTGTTTGCCCGTGTTTGTTCTGTGTTAGTGTCTGTTGTCTCTCTGTCTGTCT
>JASPKP010007844.1:0-12262 GCA_030674155.1 Stramonita haemastoma | reverse complement strand
AGGGGGAGAGAGAGAGATGCAATGTTTTATTGTTTTTAAGTCTGAAGCCATTCGATTAAAAAGGGAAGTGAGATGGAGATTGGGTTAAAAACCTAAAAGCAAAAAATGATATCGCCAAAATTATGAGGGCCCATAATTTATAAACGCCTGAAGAGGGTTCCATATCTATTTTTTAAAGAGTCTTTTTTTAAAAAGTAATGATTCAATTGATTTCAAAACTGACCAAAACTTTTGGCCTTTAAAGTTCGGCAAAAAAGTTTATTGTCTTTTCTAGTCAATTTCCTTCCTTTTTGTATGCCTACTGTTGTGGTGGTTGTGTGGGGGGGGGGATGGGCTGTGGGTATGTGCTGTGTGTGATTTTTATTTTTTTTGAATTTGTTTGGAATTTTTTAAAAAATTACGAAACACGCTTTTTTGAGGTTTTAAAGTTAAAACCCGGGCAGTGAGGTGCCTGTCGTGATGTATTGTCTTCAGAGGATGTTTTAAAAGTATTTTTGACTTTGATCGGCTTGACTTTGCTTTGGCCTACCCACCCGGGCCCTGGCCTTTTTTGGGCCCCTAGGCCCACCCAAAAAATACAGTCTTTTTTTTGAGTCCCTGGCTTTTGTTTTATTGCTACGTAACATAAAACAGCGGGTTTTCCTATTTGGACATGTTGTGGAATTGGGTGGGAGGGGCAAGGCTTTTCTGGGGGTTTTGGCAGCATTTTCCCCCTTGGGCTCTTAAAGGGTTGGAGTGAAAAGGTTGGTTAATTAAACCCCCGGGGATGGAAACCTTCTTTACGAATGGCTCCAGCCCGAGAGAGAGAGGGAGAGGGGGGGGGGGGAGAGAGAGAGAGAGAGAGGAGAGAGAGAGGAGAGAGGAGAGAGAGAGAGAGAGGAGGGAGAATGAGAGAGGGGAGAGAGAGGAGAGAGAAGACAGACAGACAGACAGGAAACACACACAGACACACACACACACACACACACACACAACACACACCACACACACCCCACCAAAAACACCACACAAACACCGCACGACGCGCGAAAGAAAGAAAAAAAGAAAGGCGGTGGTCATTTTTGCCCCGGACGATCGAGACCGTTTTGCTTTTTGAGATGGGGAAAAAAAAACAGGGTTTTTGTCTTGTGGACTCATTTGTTGGATGTATTGATGTGAGGAAATGTGTAGTAGTAGTGTGTAGTAGTAGTAGTAGTTAGTATGTTAGTAGTAGTAGTAGTAGTAGTAGTGTTTGCGTCCCTGCGCACCCCGGGGCCCCGGGTTTTGTCTCACCCCAAGGACTTTTTCGGATGGGGCGTAAAAGACACTAACTTCAAGGGAAAAAAAGCCCTTTTCAAACTTGGCATTCGGAAGTGACTCGAACTTGGGCCCCAACCCGGGCCGCAATTTGCGAGCGCAAGCTCTAAACCACTAGGCTATCCCCCCACCCCCACCTCCTGTGCGCCCCCTATATAAAAAGGGGAAAAGGTAAAGGTGTCCATTTCCTGTGTGGTCGTAGGGGGGGCGGGCGTCAGAGACCTCAGTTTCTCTAGAGGCCAGCATGTTGAGGGTGGCGCCCATCTCCTCTCCCTCACATGCTTTGCTTTCCCTGACCCTATAGTGGGGCAGGTACCCATTTGCAGCTGGGTGAACTGGGGGGACTGTATTGAAGCCAAGGCGCGCAAACGGTCACCATCCAACTGGAAACCCACGCTGGGAATGCTTAACCTTGGCTGGGGCAAAGCGAGCGCTCGGGCCCACTGAGCTATTCATCCCCATATGCAGTCTATATGCGCCCCGTATTATGCCGTCTAAACCACTTTGGAGGGTAAAAATATGAGATGAATTCCTTTTGTGTTTTTTTGGGTTAAAAATTTTTACTATTGTCTTAATACCATGCCAGTCACGTTATGGCAGAGCTAAATTTGCTGACCATGGGCGGTCTGGGGAGTGTTGCAGTTCATTAATTTAAAAACGTCTGGAAGACGGGGGAAAAGTGCAAGAAAAGAGGATGAAATATTCATGTTTTCTCTCTCTCTTGCTTCACTTCACACCTTGTACCTTATCTCCGCCTACTTCTGCCTTTTCGTCCTCTCTCTCTTTCTGCGCTTTCAAATCTCCCCAGTTCAATTTCGTGCACACGAGAGAGGAGAGAGAGAGAGAGAGAGAGAGAGAGAGAGGAGAGAGGAAGAGAGGAGAGAGAGGTGAGAGAGAGAGAGAGAGAAAAGAGAGAGAGAATTCAGGATTTTAATTGTAAGGTCCGGCCTTTTTGTACAAGGGGGGTAGGCATTTTTGACAAAAGAAACAGCAAACAAAACGTAAAACTAACATAAATAGTGTTGGCATGATCAAGAGTGATTTTCCAAAGAGATATGAACGAGAAAGAGAGAGAGAGAGGAGGAGAGGAGAGAGAGAGAGGAGAGAGAAGAGAGAGAGAGAGAGGAGAGGAGAGAGAGAGAGAGAGAGACAGACAGGACAGACAGACAGGGGAGAGAGACAGAGAGACAGGGGACAGAGACAGAGAGAGACAGAGAGAGATGTAAGTGTTTTTTTATCTTTATTGGGCAGGGGATATTTTTTCCCTAAACTTTAACCAAGCGGCCCTTTTTGGTGTCAGCCTTTTACTGTGGGTCCCTTCCCGGGGAAAGAAGTCGTAGAAAATAATTTTTTGGGCGCTTGGAAGACCTTTACTTCATCTGGGGTTTAGCCCACGGGGCTGTCCGGTTAATTCCCTTCCCCAAAGCGATTTTCCTATCCGTCATGGGTATTTAACAAAGGAGAGAGAGAGGAGGGGAGAAAAGGGAGAGGGAGATGAGAGAGAAAAGAGAAAGGAAGGGAGGAGAGGAGAGGGGGGGGAAGAGAGAAAAGCAGAGGCAGAGAGACAGAAAAGGGCAGACAGACGGGCAGAAGCCAGACAGACAGCGGGACAAAAGGGGGGGTTTTAAGATAATAGATCAAAACTTCAAAAAACCCCGCAGTAAATTCTTTACAACTTTACTAGGGGGCTTTATCTTCAGAAAGTATAGATATAGTGCGAAGAAAAAAAATCCCGAAGTTCAAATAAAAACTTGCCAATTAATGTTATTGGCCTAGCTAAGCCAATCCAGCATTAGTATTATATAGTGGTAAACATACATACTTTGGGGTCAAAGGTCTCAGCTGAACCATTGTAACCTGCACACTGCTTTTAATGACAACACCCCGGGAACAACCAGTTGTTTTTTTTTTTGTAATGCAGTTGTTTTTGAGTGTTTTCCCCAGATGAGAAACATTCAGAAAATTTTACTCTGTCTCCTTCATCACATCTACGAATCCCAATTTTATGCCACAAGTACACACTGGATGAGACTGTTTTCAAGTACCTCACTATACAGGCTGCCATACTCCAACTTCAGAAGATTAATAGATGGTACAGACTGCTACATTAGGAGCTTGTCAAGGACCATAAACAATCTCGACAGAATTTTTAAAACATAACAACATTTTTAATGCAGGCCCTTTGGGGTATTATTCGCATCGTAACTGCTGAGGCCAAATTTGGGCTAAGCCAGCCTTGTCCAGTTTGTGCCAGTTGACAGGCAGTGAAAGGAGAAGGTTCCATATTTCTTGTGCCACCATCTCCATGGTCTCGTTTTGACAGGGGGTGAAAAAATCGGTTCAATTAAAGCAGTGGCAAGGGAGAAGTTGTAACGACCGGTTCTGTGGTGATAGAGACAGGGAAAGGGTCAGTGCGGGTGTAGGCTTTGGTGACAAAGATCACTTCAGCTTCAGATGGGGGAAAATAACGAATTTTTCCGCAGGGCTCATTCAGCCTCCTTTGCAAGCTGCGCTGTTGAGGCTTTGAGGCTATTGGTCACGAATTTTGCATGCTTGCACGAGCATTTTTTTGTTGTTGCACATGCTGTGTTCTGAATAACATGATTGTTAATGTTGGATTAGTGTCCTGTGTGCATAGAAATGTTTCTCCTGGATAGATGAGGTGATAGAAAATGTTAGGGACACCACATGTTAGATTTTTTTTGGTTTTTATTTTGAAAACTTTCCCAAACTTTGATAAAGTTTGTTTTATCGTCTTTTTATTGTTCTTGTTTTTGATCTTGTTGTTGCCATTTTTGTTGTTGTTGTTGTTGGTTTCTTTTTGTTTTTATGTCTTGCTCTTGTTCTTGTTCTTCTTGTTCTTCTGTCTCCCTCTTCTTCTTCTTGTTGCTCTTCTTCATCTTCTTCTTCTTTTGTTTAACATAAATTTAAACCCTTATGCGTTATAGCACTTCCTGGTTTGTGGAGAAAAGAGAGAGAGAGAGAGAGAGGGAGAGAGAGGGGAGGAGTGGAGGGGAGTGAGAAAAGAGAGAGAGAGGGGAGAGAGAGGGGGAGGCTTAAATAATCGGATCAGGGAAATTTATTATTCATCATCTGCCAGTCCTTCTACAGTTTTCATGGTGTCAACGTCAAAAGGAAGAGGCAGTAGGAAGAAGTTTTTTTGATAATTCAAAACAAAAACCTTTCAACCAACACCAACATACATTTGAAATGTGCTGATATGTTGTGTGTGTATGGGTTTGGGAAATATAAACAGGTGGGAGGTTGTTTTGCAAACAATGGATAGTTAGAATTAGAATCATATTTAAGGGGGTTAAAGTTTGGATTAGGTTTGCTTCATTTTGCACTTTTTTTGCTGTTTGAGGTTGTTTTTTTTAAACCAACATAATTCTTTGTTGTGTTTTCAATCCAACTTTAAATTTTTTCTCACAAATGTTCATTTTGTGTTGTGGTATATGGTTTGTTGTTTTGGGTTATTGTTGTTGTTGTTGAGATATGTTTTGCTTTGTGGGAACAAAACACATTTGAAACTAAATTTTGCATGGCTTAAGCTTGAAGAGCCTTTTGCAATGCCAGGATTGAGCTTGAGAGAAGGTAAGTTTTCGGGATGTTTAATTTGTAGGTGTGTTTTGAGCAAAAAACCTGCCATTCACTTTGGTCTCCCATGCTGAGTCAATCATGCGTGGTCATATTCAATAGCAACACCATGTTATTCAATTGTAAGATTTAAGTGTTTTCTTCTTTACCTTCATTGTCCTGTTTTTAAAACACGAAAGTTCAGATATCCAATTTTTCTTGTCAGTTTATAATGGGTTAACGTTGTGTCAAAGAATTTAGTCTGCATAATGCTGTAACATTGTGGCCTCCATAGTCACTTTACATTCAGAGTTATTGTTGCGCATTTCCTTCTGGGTTTATGCACTTTGTCTCACTTAGGAATCACCCTGAGACTGCAAGTACACACCAGATGAGAGGTTTGTATGTTTTCAAGTTTCCCCACCATGTTGGCTGCCAAATTTTCTCTCTTTAGAAAATTTTTTTTCCTCCTTGAAAACTAAAGGAGAGTACATGCTAAGAGCTTGTTACAAATGGAAACAATCTCAGCTTTGCATTCCAAAGAAAAATTATTTTTTAAAATATAGGCTTTACTGAAGTGCATACATCCATCAGCAACTGACAAACACGGTCTTCTTCCCCGGGCTATTGTTGCTCTCGGAACGTACTGGGTGACCATCTCTCGTGGTCTCGTTAGACGGAGAGAGAAAAAGATCGGTTCAATTAAAAGCAGTGGCAAGGGAGAAGTTGTAACGACCGGTTCTGTGGTGATAGAGACTGGGAAAGGGTCAGTGCGTGTAGGCTTTGGTGATCAAGATCACTTCAGCTTTTAGTGGTGGGGAAATAAGGAAATTTTTCCCCGGGATGCATTCAGTACGCCTTTGCAGTTTGGGAGTTTATACATGGAGCTTGCATCACTTTTTGTTTTTGAAAAATGGTTTTTTAGGGTTAATTTGGGGGAAAATTCGGGAATCCCCCCCCCCCTTTTTAATCTTTGGGGGAAAAAAAAGGAAGGAAAAGGGAAAACGAGAGGGAAAAAAAGTTTTTTTTTCCCCCCCAAATGGTTTTTTTTTTAAGTTTAATTTTTTAACTTTACAAGGGGGAGGTTGGGTTTTTAGTATTTTTTTTTTTTTGGGGGCTTTTTAAAATTTTATTTTCCCTGAAACAAAAGGGGGAGGGGGGGAAAGGAAAAAGGGAGAGAGGGGAAGGAGGGGAAGAGGGAGGAGGGGGGAAAGGGGAGAGGGGGGGAAGAGGAAGGAAGAGAAGAAGAGAGAAAGGAGGGGGGAAGACAGCGAGAAAGAAAGGAGGAAAAGGGGAGGGAGAGAGAGATTTACAGAAGGAGAAAAGGGGAAAGAAGACAGACAGACAGGGGCAACCGGACAGACACCCAAAGGAAAAGAAAAAAAAGGGGCGGGAAAAGGAGAAAAGGGGGGAAAAGAAAAAAAAAGGGGAAGGCCCGGGGGGAAAAAAAAGAAAAAAAAGGGGGGGGGGAAAAAGGGAAAGGCGGAGGGGAGGGGGGGGGGGGGAAGGAGGGGGGGAGGGAAATAAAAAATTTAAAATTTTGGAGAGGTTTTGGGAAAAAGGTTTAAAGTTAAAAAAAAAAAAAGATTTTTTTTTAAAAAAATTTTTGGAAAAAAGGATTTTTACCTCGAAAAAAAATAAAGGGGGGTGGGTGGGGGGTCGGGGGGGGGGGGGGGGGGGTTGGGGGGGTTGGTGGGGGGGAAAAAAAAAGGGGGTTTTTTTTTTTTCCCGTGAAAATTTTTTGGGTTTTTTGGTTGGGGGGGGTTCGTTTTTTGGGGGTTTTTTTTTTGGGGCCCCCCCTTTTTTTTTTTTTTTAAAAAAAAAAATTTTTAAAAAATTTTTTAAAAAAATTTTTTTTTTTAAAAAAAAAAAAAAAAAAATTTTTTTTTTTAAAAAAAAAACCGGGGGGTTTTTTTTTTTTTTAGGAAAAATTTAAAAAAAGGGAGAAAAAAAAAAAAAAAAAAAAAACCCAAGGGAGAGAGGCCACAAAAAGGGAAAAAAGGGGGGAAAAAAAAGTTAAAAAAAAAAGAAAGGGTTTTTTTTGGGGGGGAAAGGAAAAAAAAGAAGGAACGGGGGAAAGGGAAAAGGGAAAAAATTTTTTGGGGAGGGGAAAAAAGGGGGAAGAAAAGGAGAAAAAGGGAGGAAAAAAGGGGGAAAAATGGGGGGGGAGGAGAAAAGAGTTTTGAAAAGGGAGGGAAGGGAGAAAAAGGGAAGGAAGGGGGGAGGGGAAAAGAAGGGGGGGAAAAAGAAAAAAAGGGAAAAAGGGAAAAAGGGAAAAAGGGGGAAAGGGGAAAAGAGAAAGGGGAAAGGGGAAAAGGGAAGGAAAAGGGGAAAAAGGGGAAAGGGGGGGGGGAGGAAAGAAAAAGGAAAGAAAAAGGAAAAAAAGAAAAGAAAAAAAAAAAAAGAAAAAAAAAAAAGGGGGAAAAAAAAAAAAAAGACCAATCCAAAAAAAAAATTCATTTTTTCCCCCCAACCCCGGCCCCTCTTTTTAAAAAAAAAAAAAAAAGAAAAAAAAAAAAGGAAAAAAAAAACAAAAAAAACCAAAAAAAAAGAAAAGAAAAAAAAAAAAAAAAAAAAAAAAAAAATTAAAAGGGGAAGGGGGGGAAAGAAGGACAAAACCCAACCCCCCCCCCCAAAAAAAAAAAAAAAAAAAAAAAAATCAAGAAACAGAAAAATTTTTCTCCTCCCTTCAGACAATGCAGAATAGTAGTGACTTCATTGACGTCTTGGGGAGTTGCTGACACGCCCCACCCCCCACCCTTTTCCCCCCCCCCCACCCGCCCCGCCCTTCAAGGAAAGAGAGAAAAGTGTAAACTCCTGGACCTTTCTCCCCAAACTTTTAACCAAAAGAGCCCTTTTGACGTCAGTGGGGACCGGCGGTTGGGCGGGGCGGTCGTTGCTTTTTTCCACCAACCTAATACGCTGTTACTGGGCCCAAATAGTTCCCGCTGTCTCCGTGTACTCTTGCTTTATGTGGAGGATGTTTTGGCAGGAGGGGTGTTTATTTTTATTATATATATTATTATTATATATTTTATATATTTTATATTTTTATTATGTTGTGTGTGTGTGTGTTTTGTGTGTGTGTGTTGTTGTGTGTGGTGTGGGTGTGTGTTCTTCTCAAAGGTGTCATTTTTGCGGACTAGTCCCCTTATATTTTGCTTTTTTGTTGTCTCGTCATATGACCATTCTCATCATCTCTCATCATCAACAACATCCCGTTTCTTCTTTTCTTTTCTTCTTTTCTTTTTTTCTTTTCTTTTCTTCTTCTTCTTCTTCTTCTTTTTTTTCTTCTTCTTTTTCCCTTTTTCTTTTCTTTTTTTTCTTCTTCTTCTTCTTTTCTTTTCTTTTCTTCTTTTTTCTTCTTTTCTTTTCTTCTCTCTAAAGAAGGTAATGGGAGTTACATGAAAAAGCCCTGTTTCGATTCCTGATTTTTGTCGTCTTTTGACCAAAGTTTCAGTTTCTGCCAATGTACTATTTTCTTTTCCCCCCTTTTTTGTTTGTTCATTTTTGATTGATTGTTTGTCTACTTATGTAATTTGTGTAAAAGATTGATTAATTGGTTTGTTTTTTTATGTAATTTTTTTTTTCTGTATATTTGTTAGTATCTTTGTTAAAAGGTTTTGTTTTTTCGTTTTTTGTGTGTTATTCATCTTGAAATTATTCATTCGTTTTATAAAGTTCAATCCCTCCTCCATCCCTCCATCCATCCATCCATCCATCCATCCATCCATCCATCCCTCCATCCATCCATCCATTTATCTGCCCCTTCCCCCCCGTCTTTTTCCTAAAAAAAATCGACAGGAAAAACTGGTTTTTTCACACGCACGTGGTTTTCACACTAAACCCATTCTGCAGGGGGGAAAAAAAATGGAAGAAAAATCTTCAATGAAATAAAATTTTAAACATTTGTCGATTTTTCTGTAGAAACCTTAAGTTTCTTTGATTTGACAGCAAGTATTTCCTTTTTGTTCTTTTTTTGTTTAGATATTGTGTTTATTTTTATTTAACTTTGTTTGATTTGTTCTTGTTTCCAGCCCCCCCCCATTTGTTTGTTGGTTTGGGTGGGGGTTTTTTTTTTTTTTATTTTTGGAAAGAGTGGGTAGGGTGGGGGTGGGGGTTTGGCAAGGAAGATAGAAAAAGGGGTGTGTGTGTGTCCGGGGGGGGGGGGGGGGGGGGGTAATATTTCAGGTCTATTTTGGGAAAAAAAAAGTTTCGTGATGATGTCATTTTTTTTTCATTTTTTTTGTGTTGAAGCACTTCGTGAATGCCGGTCCGCGTTTGGCCGGAAAGGGTTTTGATTTTCATTGTTGGTTTTGGATAATTCATGATGGTTTTTTTTGTCCCCCCTGTTGTTGTTGTTGCCATGTGTTTAAATAAAGGCTGCTCACATTTAATGAATAAACTAGTTTCCCCTTTCCCCGTGTCAGCCCTGAGATGGCTCTTGTGTTGGTGGTATAAAAAAACTAATTAAAAAAATGAATAAAAATTTTCAATGGTGATTAAAAAAAACGAGAAATGAACAAAAGAGAGTATTCTGTAAAAATACAACAAATGCAAAAAGTCTGAAAAGTTCATGAAAAATAGGACAAAAAAAAGACAACAAACAAACAACCCCCCCCCCCCCCCCAAATTAAAACAACAAAAACAACAAAAAAACAAAAAAAACAAAAAAAAACACACAAAACACACCAAAAAACCCCAGGTGAAAAACAGCAAGTAAAATGGCGAAGCTAGACAAAGGAAGAAGGGGTTGGGGCTGGCGAAACTTCTGTGGAAATGGAAAGCATGCGATATTTCAAATACACTGCACTACACAAGCTGCCGTCTTGGGGGAAGAATGAAAAAAAGAAAGAAAGAAGGAATGAAAGAAAGACAGTTTTTGGAAAAAAAAGTGAAGTGCAAAAACACCGCCTGCCTGCCTCCTTCTTTTTGTTTTTGAACACTTTGGGGAATTTGCAAAGATTTCGAAAGTTTGTGTGTGTTGTTAATAGCATTTTGTTTTGGTTAAACAGTTTCGTTTGCTTTTATTGTGTATTTTAAATTGCGTCCTTTTTCTTCAAGGGAAGGATGTTTAGAAAAAAGGTCGATTTTTTGTGGGTTTGAGGAGAGGGAGAGAGAGGGAGAGAGAGGGGAGAGAGAGAGCGAAAGAGAGAGAGGAAGGAGGGGAGGGGGAGAGAGAGAGAGAGAGAGAAGGCAAGGCAAGGAAAAGGAAAGGCAAGGAAAGGAAGTTTTTTTTTTCGGGATAATAGAAAAGCATTGTGTGTTTTTTACATCCAGCCCCCGCCCTTTTCGGGATCATCAATTTAAAAAGATTAAAAAATAAAGCTTTGGAAACCAAAAAAACACACAAGAATAAGGACACTATATTGATAAGGTAATAAAAATGCACTCGATCAGAAGACAAAAATCAGAAGTCCAATAAAAGATTTTGTTTATAAAAGAATAGAAAAGTGTTAAAGGAAAAGAGCAAAAAGAGAACAAGATGAAATAAAAAAATGAAAAATCAATCCACCACCATTTCAAAATTTTTTAATGTGATATAAATCTACTTTTGGATAAAAGGGGGGTTAAAAAAAAAAACAAAAAATTTTCCAAAATACCCTTTTAAAAAAATTTAAAAAAATAAAAATTTTGAAAAAAAAGGGAAAAAAGTTCAAACAACAGGAAGAATTAAAAACAGAGATACAATATTGGGAATGTTTATAAATATGTTTTTTTAAATGAAAAAATATTTTTTTTAAAAAAAAGGCAAAAAAAAAAACCCAAAAAACCAAAAAAAACCAAAATTTTGAGTAAAATAAAAGTGAGGTTTAAAGATTTAAAAAATAAAAATTAAAAAAATAAGTTAAAAAAAAATTTTTTTTAAAAGGGAGATAGAAAAAAAAAGGTTTTAAAGGAAAGAAGAGAAAAAATAAGGGGAAAGTTTAAAAAGGATTTAAAAAAAATAGTAAGAATCAATGTTATTTTGATTTTTGGGGTAATAAAACAAAAACAAAAAAAAACAAAAAAAAAAAAAAACAAAAACAAAACAAAGAAACAAAAAAAAGGCCCCAATGATTAAAGACAAAATTGGGGAATTTTGAGAGGTTTAATGATTTAAAACTCAATCCCCCACCTCTTCATAAAATTTGTCCCCTAAAAACATAAGTTTGATAAAAGGGGGGGAAAAAAACGTTCATTAGGGGGGAAAAGAAAGGGTTCTGTAAGTTGTCTGTCCTAGCTTTGTTTATTTCTTTTGGCTAAATTTTTAAGAGGGGAGAGAGAGAGTGAGAGGGGGAGGAAAGGGGAAGAGGGAAAGGGGGTTTTTTGGGGGGAAAAGGGGGGGAGGGGAGAGGAATAAATGAAAAAAGGGGAGAGAGGGGGGAAAAAAAAGAGAGAAAGGGGGAGGGAGAGAGAGAGAGGGGGAGAGAGAGGAGAGAGAGAGAGAGAGAGAGAAAAAATGAAAAAAAACAAATGAGATAAAGAGAGACTAACGAATGGTTCGTGTTAAACATGAAACTATACGAAAATTAAATCTTATTCCATGCGCACAAAACGGTTTGACCTTGAGAGAAAAATCATTTTAGTTCCCGCAAGAAAGACAACTATTCCTGTACCGCTTAAAAATCAGAGTCTGTTGAAAATTCCATGTTTGCGGAATCAGGGTTGTTGAAAATGAAAAAGGGGAGATAGTCCCTGTATTCCGAGATTAATGAACTCCGCTATGGTCCCCGGGACGTTCTTAGGGGGGGACCGAAAGGGTTCTGTAAGTTGTCGCGCCTAGCTCTGTTTATCTGTCTTTCTGGCTAAAATTTTAAGGTTTTCAATGTTAGGTCCTAGAGATTCGGGTTGTGAGCGAAGAGCGTACAACCCCTTTTTTTTCAGGTCAGGTCCCCAAAAAGTTTGATAAATCACCAAGGTATTAAAAATTTTCCCTAAGTTCTCCAAGACGTTTAAAATGTTCTTTGGTGAAGTCTTTCTTTTTCTTGTGAGTCCTTCATGCTCAAAATATAATTCCCATCCCTCTTTTCTCTTCAAACTTTCCTGTATTCTCTGTTCTGTCTCTCTAAAAAGTGTTTTGGGGTAAAAGAGAGAGAGGAGAGAGGAGAGAGAAGGAGGTGGGAGGAGAAAAGGGGAGAAGGGATAGAGAGAGAGAAGAGTGAGAGAGAGAGAGGGGGCCCTAACTAAAATTTTAGCACCCCCCTTCCCCCTCTCCATCTCTATTTTTCCCTCCCCATGTCTCAATCCACTTCACTTGTCCGGGGTCTCGTGCAAACCCCCCCCCCTTTCCCTCCCACCTTTTTCTACCCCTCTTCTTTATCAATCCCAGTTCCATTTAAAACGGTTGTGGGGGAAAAAGGGAAGGGGTATACAACCCAGCAGTTTCTTGAAGAATATTTTCAGACGA
>JASPKP010007843.1:0-12263 GCA_030674155.1 Stramonita haemastoma | reverse complement strand
CCCACTGCATGCATACACTCTCTCCGACCATCGGGATATGCGTGGCGCCCGATCTGTGGCGACGACACAGCCCCCAAAGAGCTAAGAAGGGCGTGTTTGTCGGAAGGAAAGCGGGTGAGTGTACGCCACCAAAATCCTCCTCGGCGAGCAAGAATAATGACAATATACAGCAATATGATGCACCACAGCAAAGTGGAGGGTCCCCGCCACATGCGCGCACACAAACGAACACACTGACAAACACCAGCGCGTGCGCGCGTGGCGCATGCATACCACCCCCCCTGCCGGAAAAGGTGCCGTTTTACAGCCGTTTTCAGCTCCGTCCGACCCCCACTTTTGCACGGTAAAAGATCCCACGGCACCAGACATAGCCCACTGCATGCATACACTCTCTCCGACCATCGGGATATGCGTGGCGCCCGATTGTGGCGACGACACAGCGCCCAGAGCTAAGAAGAGCGTGTTTGTCGGAAGGAAAGCGGGTGAGTGTACGCCACCAAAATCCTCCTCGGCGAGCAAGAATAATGACAGTATACAGCAATATGATGCACCACAGCAAAGTGGAGGGTCCCCGCCACATGCGCGCACACAAACGAACACACTGACAAACACCAGCGCGTGCGGCGTGCGCGCATGCATACCCACCCCCCTGGCGGAAAAGGTGCCGTTTGGCGCCAAGAGGCCCCCATACAGCCGTTTTCAGCTCCGTCCGACCCCCACTTTTGCACGGTAAAAGATCCCACGGCACCAAGACGATAGCCCACTGCATGCATACACTCTCTCCGACCATCGGGATATGCGTGGCGCCCGATCTGTGGCGACGACACAGCGCCCAGGAGCTAAGAAGCGTGTTTGTCGGAAGGAAAGCGGGTGAGTGTACGCCACCAAAATCCTCCTCGGCGAGCAAGAATAATGACAATATACAGCAATATGATGCACCACAGCAAAGTGGAGGGTCCCGCCACATGCGCGCACACAAACGAACACACTGACAAACACCAGCGCGTGCGCGCGTGCGCGCATGCATACCACCCCCCTGCGGAAAAGGTGCCGTTTGGCGCCAAGAGGCCCCCCATACAGCCGTTTTCAGCTCCGTCCGACCCCCACTTTTGCACGGTAAAAGATCCCACGGCACCAAGACGATAGCCCACTGCATGCATACACTCTCTCCGACCATCGGGATATGCGTGGCGCCCGATTGTGGCGACGACACAGCGCCCAGGAGCTAAGAAAGCGTGTTTGTCGGAAGGAAAGCGGGTGAGTGTACGCCACCAAAATCCTCCTCGGCGAGCAAGAATAATGACAATATACAGCAATATGATGCACCACAGCAAAGTGGAGGGTCCCCGCCACATGCGCGCACACAAACGAACACACTGACAAACACCAGCGCGTGCGCGCGTGCGCGCATGCATACCCACCCCCCTGCGGAAAAGGTGCCGTTTGGCGCCAAGAGGCCCCCCATACAGCCGTTTTCAGCTCCGTCCGACCCCCACTTTTGCACGGTAAAAGATCCCACGGCACCAGACGATAGCCACTGCATGCATACACTCTCTCCGACCATCTGGATATGCGTGGCGCCCGATTGTGGCGACGACACAGCGCCCAGGAGCTAAGAAAGCGTGTTGTCGGAAGGAAAGCGGTGAGTGTACGCCACCAAAATCCTCCTCGGCGAGCAAGAATAATGACATATACAGCAATATGATGCACCACAGCAAAGTGGAGGGGTCCCCGCCACATGCGCGCACACAAACGAACACACTGACAAACACCAGCGCTGCGCGCGTGCGCGCATGCATACCCACCCCCCTGCCGGAAAAAGGTGCCGTTTGGCGCCAAGAGGCCCCCCATACAGCCGTTTTCAGCTCCGCCCGACCCCACTTTTGCACGGTAAAAGATCCCACGGCACCAAGACGATAGCCCACTGCATGCATACACTCTCTCCGACCATCTGGGATATGCGTGGCGCCCGATCTGTGGCGACGACACAGCGCCCAGGAGCTAAGAAAGCGTGTTTGTCGGAAGGAAAGCGGTGAGTGTACGCCACCAAAATCCTCCTCGCGAGCAAGAATAATGACAATATACAGCAATATGATGCACCACAGCAAAGTGGAGGGTCCCCGCCACATGCGCGCACACAAACGAACACACTGACAAACACCAGCGTCATGTATTGTCTGTTACCGAGGAGAGAGAGAAGAGAGAGAGAGAGAGAGAGAGAGAGGAGAGGAGAGAGAGAGAGAGAGAGAGAGAGAGAGAGAGAGAGAGAGAGAGAGAGAGAGAGAGAGAGAGAGAGAATTTCTGGTCTAGACCTGTACTGGGATTATTTTTTGTGGTAGCCCTGAGTAAATGTGCAGTTGTACTGAAATAACAACCAATCAGAAAGGCCCACTACCAACACACAACTGCTGCTACATATAAAAGCTTTTTCCTGTTTTCTGCTCTGAGCATATAAACCTATCTAAAAGGGCGCCAAATCGACACCCCCCTCTTCTTTTTTTTCCTTTTCAGTCTGTTTCCACTCCAGGGTAGCTTGCTACCATCAGCAGCAGCAGAATAGGTCTCCACCTTCATCTCCTACCCTAACCAACACCTGCTACCAGGGCGCCTAGAAATTCAACAGTTTGTGACACACCTGTAGTGAAGGTAAGATGTTCTGCTTGGATATTTATTTGAATCTAAATATCTTGCAGTTCATCAGACAGTAGTTTTCACATATGTATGTTTGGTTTGTATTTTTATTTACTGTCCAGTGTTGCCATTCAAACCCATACACATACACACCCGCATGCACACTCGCATGTAAAAGACATTCATGCACACACAACTCTTTCATACATGCAAACATGTATATGCATTATGAACATTCATTCATGCAGTTAGACGACATGCATGCACAGAATGGCATACACAATCCGCTATAAACTTATACCCATTTTTACCACTCCCCTTCCCTCCCCCCCCCCCCCACAGTTTTGTTCTTGTATTGCTTACACAGTAGCAACAAAGTCTGTCATAAAGCAAAACATATCTAGTGCTGCTGTGAAGCACCTCACAAGTCAGGCGCAGTGCATTCCTCTTCAGCTAGGAGAGAACTGTAATCTTTCAAGTCTTTCTGTAAAAAATGTAGGCAAATGGACCAAGAAGGCAGACAATAGACTCTTGTCTATTGGACAAAGGCAGATGCAATGAGTGACATATAAAAGAGAATTAGCAGAGATTTTACAGAAAGTAGTGATGCTATCTATATTAATACCCCCCCCCCCACCCGGCCACACACACACAAACCACCACCACCACCTTTATGTCCACTGGAGAGATCTGTCCATCTGTACTTGAGTGGGTCGAGTGCAAGGCTTTGATTGTTTTTGCAAGATTGGTAACTGTATTATCAATATTATATGTTATTATATTATATTATTATTATTATTATTATTATTATTATTATATTATATATTTATTATCCAGATGTAAAAAGATTTTAGCAGACACTTAAGCAAACTGCCGCCAACTTCTCTTTCACAGAATGGGGTCACATCCCAACTCGTGTCCTGAATTCAGCCACCAATCACAGCAAGGCAGCACCTTGTTTGAAAATAAGCATGGGTCCCCAACTTCACCCCCCCCCCCCCCCCACCTAATTTGAATTTCAAAACAAACCCGTGCTGCTTCATCTGCCACGCTGATAGATCTAAAAGGAGGTCGCCCACGCTGAGCTCGTGTGCAACACATGCATGCACCACACACACACACAATACACACACACACGCCACCACCACGCACACCACCCCAACACACATACTTAAAAACTTTTTAATGCATGCATGCGCAACTGTTGTGTGGAGGAGCGCGCAAACTGTGTGTATATGTATGTACCTCTGTGTGTGTGTGTGTGTGTGTGTGTGTGGAGAGAGAGAGAGAGAGAGAGATGGAGAGAGAGAGAGGAGAGAGAGAGAGTGAGAGAGAGAGGAGGAGGGAGACTTTTGAGTGTGGTTTTTTCTTTCTTCTGTTTTTGTTAGTGTTGTTGCTTTATTTTCTATAGGCATATTGTATTTTTGAGGCTGTTGAAATCGTGTTGGTTAATTAATGTTGGTGAAATGTTTTTTTCTGCTTTTGTTTTTTTTTGTTTTTTTTTTGTGTGTTTTTTTTTTTTTTTAGATAGATGGCTTGATGAAAAAAGCAAATCAATGCTTATTCAATATACATCTAAAATAAAATTTTGTTGATTGATTGATTTATTGATTGACACACAGAGTACATTGGATTAATACATTCTCTTTAAGTGTAGGACAAACATGCTCCCTGTATAAGAAAGAATTAAACTTCCTTAGGTAAAATAAGATACTGAATCAGAGATAAACTTCAGAAACTATCTTAACCCATAGTGCAAATGAACAATTTAGGATAGAAAGGTACGAAGCTAATTCTCTTTACACAGATCAAAGCCTAGTTATTGCACATCCCTAGATAATCAAATGTTTAAAAAAATAACAAGCATAGACACAACCACTTGCTATTATTTCCAAGACCCAGAAACAAACTGTACAAATCGAGCTCTTGTATTCAGGATAGGCTCCCAAAACATTGAAACTTACCAAAAACAAAGATCAGTTTCAAACGCATCTAAAAGTATAATTATTTCATAAATTATTAAGTGTTTTTGGTTGTCTAGAGGTAATGCGCCTGTCTAGAAAGCGAAAAGTCCGGGTCAAAGTGTGCGGTGGTTCGAATCCCGTTTGGCCCAAAACTTGTCCTCTATCCATTTATCATGAGTGGTGGTCTTTCGGATGAGACAATAAACCGAGGTCCCGTGTGTTACACATCATTATTTAGCGCACGTGAAAGAACCCACGGCAACAAGAGGTTTGTCCCTGGCAAAACTCTGTAGAAAAAAGCCACTCTGATAGGGGAAACAAATACACCTGCAGACAGGAAAAAGAAAATAAATAATGGGTAGGCACTGTACTTGTGGCGACGCGCTCTTCCGGGAGAGCAGCCTGAATTTCACGCAGAGAAATCTGCTGTGACATAAAGTGGTTTAGAAGACAATTTGTAAACTTGTACAGTGATCTTTCCTTTACGCCTCCTCCTTTTCTGTTACACTTGAACGTGTTTGTAGTGGGCTTTATTGTTACCCTTTTTACACTTTCACACCACTTTAAGTCACGGCACATTTCTCTGTGTGAAGCTCGGGCTGCTCTTCCCGGGGAGAACGCGTCACCAGAGAGCAGTGCCACCCATTTTTTTTTCTTTTCCCGTCTGCAGCAGTATTGGCTTCCCTATCAGAGTGGCTGTTTTCTATTAATTTTGCCAGGGACAACTCTCTTATTGCCGTGAATTCTTTTACGTTAGCTAAATACTTTTTGTAACACACGGGACCTCGGTTTATCGTCTCATCCGAAAGACTAGCTCCCAGACCACGGGTGCACCACTCAGGGTCTAATGGATGGGGGGAAATTTTGGATCTAAACGGGGTACGAACCACCACACACTCCGACCCGGACTTTTTGCTTTTTAGGCAGGGCGGTTACCACATAGACCACCGATCTACTACTTTCGTTTTCACGAATTCCGTTTTTTTCGATTTTGGATTAAAAAAAAAAGACTATTAGATCCAAGACCTATGAGTCCTGTTGAAAATGATCAAGGAGACAATCTGTGATGAATTCCTCCTTGAAAATCCTTGAAAGTGTCAATCTAAGGTATTCTCATTAAGGTGGATGATAAATTAAAGATACATTTTTTGTTCTGAAAGATAAGAAAGGTTTGAAAACGTGTGAGTGCGTGGGTATTATGAACACGGACTAGCAGACAACGAAGTTTTCCAGGGAGGTAAACATGTATGTTGTGGCAGAGTTTTGGTGATGTCTTACAATCATGGGTGATTTTTGTGGTTTTAGAACCACTTTATGTCACAGCAGTTTCTGCTCGTGAAATTCAGGCTGTTCGAGGGAAAAGACGGATGCAGACAAGTGAGCCTAATTTTTTTTCGTTTCTACGCAATGTATTTGTTTCTAATGCAGTCTTTTTTCTATAATTTGACCAGGTAGTTATTGCCGGGGTTCTTTATCGTGCGCTATGTGTGTTAATACAGGGACTGGTTTTCGAAACCATCAAAGCTACCCCATATACCGTGCACACTCAGGTACTAATGATGGAGAAAACTTTGGGTCTAAACGGGATACGATCCAACCACGCACTACTGATACCGGACTTTTGTTTAGGAAGGGTTACCACATAGACAACGATCCACTACTTGTCGTTTCACGTTCGTTTTCGATTTTGTTACAACAAAAAACAAAGTCCAAACCTCGGCCTGTTGAAATGATTGGTAGATATGTGAAGGTGAAGTTGGATAAGTTAGAGAAGGAAAGACAAGAAAAGGAAGCAAATGGAGAGAGAAGAAGAGAAGAGAGAGAGAGAGAGAAGAGAGAGAGAGACAGAGAGAGAGAGAAGAGAGACGGGAGGGAGGACGCAGACAGAGCAGACAGACAGACAGACAGACAGAGACAGACAGCAGACAGACAGACAGAGACAGACAGACAGACAGACAGACAGACAGACAGACAGACAGACAGAGCATCTTCAAATTACATCGTCATCAAAACAAACCAGACAACGAAGTATTTCAAAACACTCACACTTCTGTCAAAAATAATTTCATCAATAAAACCTTTAAGTTCATAATGTGTCCAATCCTAACAAGGAAAATAAAACCCAGAAAAGCAAACAACAAACAAAAGAGCAAGATTGTATTAAAAAATATCAGATAGGAGCTAAACATTTAAGGTTATAAATACAAACCAGTTTAAATCAAACAATGCATATAAAAATATATAATTATAGTACCATTGAATATGAGAAAATAGCAAATATTCAGGACCATGAAACATAAGGCATTACAAATCTATAATCCAAAACATTCATATGAAAAATAATTCAGTGTGTGTGTGTGTGTGTGTGTGTGTGCGTGCGCGTGTGTGTGTGTGTTCGCTGTGTGTGTGTGTTGTTTGTGTCGTGTGTGTGTGTGTATTGTGGTGTGTTTGTGTGTGTGTGTGTGCGTTGTGGTGGTGTGGATGTGTGTGCGTGCGTGGCGGCGTGCGTGCTGTGTGTGTGTGTGTGTGCGTGTGTGTGTGTGTGTGTGTGTGTGGTGTGTGTGTGGGGGAAAAGACAAGCAAAGAAGTCAAAAGGGAAAAAAAGACACGCCAACGCATTAAAAAACAAACATAAAAACCCTTAACACACACACACACACACACACACACACACACAACACCAAAACACAAAAATTCGTATTTCTATATTTAAACAGTAAAATACAATATCAATTCAAATTTCAATAAGGACCGAAAATCCCTATCCAGTGCTAAGACTAGGATAGCATATGTGAAAGTGGAAAATTGGAAAAAAGGCATATTCAAATTACATCAAGATCAAAACAGAACCAGTCAACAAAGTATCTCAAAACACTTCTGTAAAACAATAATTATCATCAATGAAACCTATAAGCTCACAATGTGGCCAAGCCTAACAATGAAAAGAAAAATCCCGAAAACAAAAACAAACAAACAAAAGATCAAAATTGTATAAAAGAAATATCAAATAGGAGCGAAACAACATTTAAGTATATACAAATCAGTTTTTAATCAAATTCAGTACATAAAAAGATTTTTTTTTAAACATACTAATGAAGATGAAGAGAAACGCAATTATTCAGGAAGATTGTACATAAGGCATTACAAATCTATAAACCAAAACATTCATATGAAAAATAATGACATTCCATGTGTGTGTCTGTGTGAGTGAGTGTGTGTCTGTGTGAGGGGGGGGGACAAGCAAAGAAGGCATAAAAAAAACACAAAAAAACACACCATAAAAACCCTTCAACACAAAAAAATATTAAAAATCATATTTCTATATTTAAACAGAAAAATTCAATTTCAGTTCAACATAGGAACCAAACACCTATACAGTGATAAGTCTAGGATAGTATATGTGAGAGTGGAAGGTGGAAAGGAAAGGAGAAGTGAAGAGAGAGAGAGAGAGAGAGAGAGAGAGAGAGAGAGAGAGAGAGAGAGAATCTTCAAATTACATCATCATACAAAACCCAGTCAATAAGTATTTGAAAACATCCACAAAAACACTTCTTTAACCAATTATTATCATCAATGAAACCTATAGAAGATGAGAAACGAAAAAACAAACGAGAAGCAAACAAACAAACAATCAATCAAAAAACAAAACAAAAACAACTAAAAACAAAAAAACTGTATATAAAAATATTAAATAGCAACGAAACAGCATTTAAAGTTGTATGAACCAGATTTAAGAGAGAACTCAAACTCGAACTCGAAATTTTTAATGAGGGTAATTGGATAAGCCAGAGGCTTCTTTACACCAGGCCCTCATGGGGACCAAA
This sequence comes from Stramonita haemastoma, assembly GCA_030674155.1. Taxonomy (NCBI): domain Eukaryota; kingdom Metazoa; phylum Mollusca; class Gastropoda; order Neogastropoda; family Muricidae; genus Stramonita; species Stramonita haemastoma. Next base: position 3,844 of record JASPKP010007843.1, on the reverse strand, counting down.
AAAATCAATGAATTAATAAAGAAATAAATGTAAGATACCAAGCAACTCAATCATTCATATTACCATAATTGATAAATCAGGAAATCCATGAAAAACATACATAAGGGAACCAATCAAACGAATAAACAAGACCAATCAAACACGAACAACTACCCTCCCTAACACCCCCTCTCGTAAAAACAATTTTTCCTCAAAGTCAAGATCAGACACACACACACACACACACACACACACACACACACACACACACACACACATACGCACGCGCACCGCACAAACAAATCATCCTAGATACATATCCATACACATACATTCTCTCCTATACAATGTGATATGCTCATATCATAATCATCAAAATAAACATTAGATCCATGGCGTATACATTCCAAAGCGTATCATTATTACTGACATATCTTCATACAGACGCAAATTAATAGCTGGACAATACAAATTCTACAAAATCATATGAGCTGGATTCAACGACCAGGACAAAAAAGTGGCCCAACCTCAAACACAAAGTCATAGATAGGCAAAATCACGAACACACGACTGTTTCAAAAAGTCCTACCTAATATTATCTCCCAAAAATCTTCTACTATCAAAACACAGAGAGAGAGAGAGAGAGAGAGAGAGAGAGAGAGAGAGAGAGAGAGAGAGAGAGAGAGAGAGAGAGAGAGAGAGAGAGAGAGAGAGAGAGAGAGAGAGAGAGAGAAGAATACAAAATGTTTAAAGTGCACCTGGAAACTGTTCACACGACACACACTCCATCACACACACACACACACACACACACACACTCACATACACACCACACTACACCACACACTCACAGCACACACACACACACACGCACGGGCACGCGCGCACACATACAACACACATTAACCCATACACAATAAGCTTTAGTGAACACAAAACCACACACACATAAACACACGCACGCACACACACATACACATACATATTTAACACTCACGCCACACCCACACACAACACACACACACACACAAACACACAAACACACACACACACACACACACACACACACACACACACACACACACACACACACACACACAACACAAAACAACAACATAGCACAAAAATCATTGTCATCCCAAAGCACAATATAGCATACTCAAAATGGGAACATAATTAAATTGAATATAGTAACAACAACAAAAAGTTTATATTTACAAGAGAGAGAGAGAGAGAGAGAGAGAGAGAGAGAGAGAGAGAGAGAGAGAGAGAGGAGAGAGAGAGAGAGAGAGAGAGAGAGAGAGAGAGAGAACATAAAAAGCTGTGTACGCATCAGATCTTGTACTCCACACCTAAACACACAATCATTCCTGAACATGACTCTAAACAAAGACCTTGGTCAAGTTGTTTTTATTTTCAGTTTTATGATTTTAGCACCACTTTTCATAAAGTTTGGACTTGTGTTTAGAATAAACCAGCTTCCTGTTCATTTTGTTTCATTTCAGCTGCGAGCCGGCTACCCAACCCTAACTCCAGTTTTTCTGTGGGGGCTGAAGTGGGAGGTAAGTTTTTCCCAATGCTCTGACCAGCAGTGACGTAATGACCCACCAACTGACTTTTTGTCTGATTTTGTATTCTCATACCAGCATTTGGAAATATCTCAGACCACAATGAAGTGTTTATTCCAACATGCTTTAAAAACACTCACGTGACAGAAAGCTTAATTGCAGCTATGCTATCTTTAGAGTCAGAAAACACAGACACCTTTGATAAATTAGTTAAAAAATCGGTTTTTTAAAATTCAACTTTAAGCCACGGAAGACTACCGAGCGTGAAATTCGGGGTGCTCTTCCTAAGGAGAGCACGTCGCCACAAGAGCAGCGCCACCCATTATTTTTCTCTTTTCCTGTCTGGAACTGCATTTGCTTCCCTATCATTTTGCCAGGGACAACTATTGTTGCCGTGGGTTCTGTTACGTGCCCTAAATAATTTTGTGTAACATACGGATCTCGGTTTATCGCCTCATCTGAAAGACTTGCACCCAGACCATCACTTGAGATTTAATGGATGGGAAAGTTTTTGACCCAAAATGGGATTAAGCTACCGTATATTCCGACCTGGACTTTTCTCTTTCTAGGCAGGCCCGTTACATCTAGACAACCAGTCTAAGTTTAAAAAAAAAACTAAAAGGGTGAGTCGTACAAAGCTTGTTTTTTAATCAGGAAAAAGTCAGTTGGGTAGTCAAGTGCCTTTGGTGTGTGCTCAGCACTAGTTTAAAGGTATAACATTATCAATTTTGTAATTGTATAAGTATGCTATAAAATACAGGGGAAAAAAGCAGTTACTCATGAAATACAGGAAACATTGAAGTAATACTAGTTACAGGGAACATCTTTTGTTGGTCCTCTAAAAAGAACATGCAACATTTTCCTCACTCATTCTGACGGACAAACTTGGAATTTATCACATAATTATACAGGTGATTTGAATTGGGTTGTAAACAGTTTATCCACACCAATTCCAGTTGAGATCAAAGAACACACTTAACTAGGTTCGGAACAAAATGGATATTTTAAGATAGCTTAAATAGAATTAGCATGCTACTGGCAAAGGGAGGTTATACTTCTACCTTTCATGTCAATGGAAATGGGAAAACAGCTTTAAACACAATAAATATTATAAAATAATTCACACCAAATTTTGACCCTGGAATAATAGGAAATAGGGGGAGGGGGCAGCACACAAGGTGAAGGGCATTAACTGCGTAGTTTAAGTCTACCAGATATCATAAAACCATTTCAAAAATAATTTCACATAAAAAGGATATCTTAGGGACATGATTGAAGCCGTGTCCTTTAGGACAAAAATGATACAGGCAACAAGCTACACAAAATGCAATCCTTCAGTTGAAAGCGAAAAATGCGGGCATTGTTCGGAATAGTAACGTGCAAGTAAACCAACCACACAATTGCCCAGATAAAGCACACAAAAATTCAAGCCTCCAGAATGAATGGTGAATCCTCAAATACCAACCACTGTTACTGAACATGTAATTCGAAAAGCATCGTGTCACGAACAATTTTTGTTTAAAAAAAAATTGAAAAGACAAAGGTATAGCAGTAAACTGCTTCACTCTGCGCTCAGTTCTTCAAAAAGAGCATTGCCTTTTTAATAAAATCCAAGAAAACGACACTGAATGTTTCAATACAAAACAAAGATAATTCTGGTCGACGGGGAAAAAAGTGGAAAAAGAAAGCCTTTAAATACAAGACAAGCTGTTCATCAGCAATCCTTGCTGAAACGTATACTTTTTCTTCTACTTGAACAATCATTTAAAGCAATTTTTTTTAAAACACCCACAACCCAAAAAATCAGTAGTCAAGTGTTTCGTACAACTGCTCGTAAAAAGTTTACAAAAACATTTAAAAAAAAAAAACAACAAAACCACACATATGCTAAACCGTTTTCTACTTTTATACGAGACAGGTTTCATAAGAGCATAAAGGTAACAGCAAGAAGAAGGCTGAACAAAGAAAGCATAACCTGTACAAAACTGTATATATCGAAACATCTGCTAGAATACATCATTTCACATTTGCTACACTGACATTTTGGAATACACACATCTAAAATAAAGGTCCATATTTTGCAAAAAAATTAGCACGATTGGATATAACAGATACAGTACAAAGGTTGGATAAATGAAGGGAAAGGTTGACAATAAATCATGCAGCAATGATCACTGATCAATGTAACATCTTTCACTTCAGTCTTGCCAACACAACCGGATTTTACCTAGGGGGCTCAACTTCTTTTCCTCTTCATTCTTTTTCATCTCTTTCCAGCATTCTTTGGGGTATAGGGT